>OVAN01003651.1:0-28317 GCA_900406275.1 Anastatica hierochuntica
ACTGAAGTTTATACTCTTTAGTGTTTTTTAAAAATTTCTAACAACATTCTATATATATATATATATATATATGTATTCTTAACTTTCTTTCATGGTATATGGGCATTGTTAATTTTTTTTATCAATTAATTTCTTAAAACTTCATATACAGCTTAAATAAGTGGAGTAGCCGATATAAAATCTCTATTATCTAAAGAAATGAAGACAACAAATTTTCCAAACCTCTTTGTCCATCATCCTATGCCAGTGAAACATGCAACTATACATTAAAACAAAATTGTCATATTTTTTTATTTTTTCTCAAAATTTGTGGGTTAACCTCTACGAAAATATAGAGTTTTTTTGGTAAATGCTCTAAATACTGAAATTTATACACTTTAGTGTTTTTTAAATTTTCTAACCACATTCTACATTTATATTAATGTATGCTAAACTTTATTTCATGGTACATGGGCATTGTTTCTATTTTTTTAACAAGTAATTTATTAAAACTTTATATACGGTCGAAATAAGTTGACTAACCGCGATAAAATCTCTATTATCTAGAGAAACGGAGACAACAAAGGTTTCAGAGCTCTTTGACCATCATCCTATATCAGTGAATGATGCAACTATGCATTAAAATAAGATTGTAATATTGTTTGAATTTTTCTCAAAATCGGTGGGTTAACCCCTACGAAAATATAGAGTTTTTTGGTAAATTCTCTATATACTGAAGTTTATACTCTTGAGTGTTATTTCAAAATTTCTAACCATATTATACATTTATATTAATGTATGTTAAACTTTCTTTCATGGTACATGGGCATCGTTTCTATTTTTTATCAATTAATTTATAAAAACTTCATATACGGCCTAAATAAGTGGATTAACATAAATAAGTGGTCTCACACGTCTTTAATATTCAACATATGTCGGTATTATATGCAGCTATGCATTGAAAGAAAAATGTCATATTTTTTAATTTATCTTAAAATATGTCGGTTAACCCTTACGAAAATATCAATTTTTCCGGTTCGATTTCGATTCGATTTTTCCGATTCGGTTCTTCGGTTCCGGTTATTATACCAACCCCTTCTTTTAACCACACGCCAAATCCGGATTAATCGAACCGATTCAAATCAAACCAAAATTAAAAACCGAACCGAAACTTAACCAAAATCCGAAATGAACAAACCGATTAATAAATTGGGCTTTGTTACTCTTACAATATTTGGGCTTTTGTTAGGGCCTAATAAACTTTATTATTTTTTTCATTTATATTTTTAAATGCATAAAAAAAAATCGAGTTTATTGCTCTTCCTCCTCTCGTCTCCTTCCTTTCACCTTCATCCGAAATTAGGGTTTCCATTTTTCTTCCCCTTTCTTCTAACAATCAATCAAATCATCTTCGAAACCCTAATCTTTTGAATCAGGTTTTGAATTTATCTCTATCTCTGATGTGTTTCTTCCCTATTGCTATGTTTCCGATACTCCATTTCTATGAATGATTTCTACCAAGTTTCTTCTTTTTTTCTCCTTCTCGTTGATTCGATTTGGGTTTTTTCCTTGGATGATTATATTCTCTGATATCGATTAGCTCTTAATGATCGCTCTTGATTTTGGTTAGAAGAAGTTGACTATGAAACTATGTTAATTTGTTCCTTACGAAACATCTTCGATATCGATTTTGTTGCTCTGTTTCTCTTATTCTCCTTCTTGTTGATTCGATTTGAGTTTTTGCTTAGATGATTATGTTCTGTGATATTGATTAAGCTCTTTATCGATTTGTATTTCGCTTCATTTCCAAATGATTGTGCTTGATTTTTGAGTATTTGATTTGTATCGAGACCATCGATATCGATTCGGTTTAGAATTCTGTGATATGTTATACAAAAATTGAGACTTTACTTCTGCCCAAAAATGGTTTCTTTAGTATTTGTATATGTGAAATTTCCCTCATGAAGCTCCTTAGATCTAGTTGTAGACTTGTAGTTATCACTTTGATTGTTATGTAAATGAAAACACTTGTCTTTTTGGAGCTGATGATTCGTCTTAATCCGAGTTTTTTCGTTTCCTTCGTCTTTGTTAGTTTGCTCCCCTTGTATCAACTCCAGGTTCATGTCTGATCTTGAAGTTCAAGTCCCATCTGCCTTTGGTAAGGTTCTTTTTAAATGGAGTATCTTGTTAACTAAATTGATGGAAGCTTAATGGTTTTTATCGTGTTTGTTTGTTTTGGTGATAATAAAGATCCGTTTGCTGATGCAAATGTTGAGGACTCTAGTGCGGGAACAAAGGAATACGTGCACATTCGTGTTCAGCAACGTAATGGTAGAAAAAGTTTGACAACTGTTCAGGGTCTTAAGAAAGAGTATAGCTATAGCAAGATACTTAAAGACCTTAAGAAAGAGTTCTGTTGCAATGGCACCGTCGTTCAAGACCCTGAACTAGGACAGGTCTGTTTCGGTTTTCGTTATTATAATCAAGCTTGCGGTTTTTAACCAAGAAGCTATGAGCCTAGAATACATTTTTGCTACCATGAGGCAAATCTTGATCAGTATGGATCGGTTTTTTAGGTTATTCAGCTTCAAGGTGATCAAAGGAAGAACGTTTCTTCGTTCCTCGTTCAGGTAAGTACCGAATCAATCCTTTCTTTTTCGTTCGAAGTTGTTGGTTTTCGTTTGAAACATTGTATTCAAATGTTATGAATGATGAATCAGGCTGGTCTTGTGAAGAAGGATAACATCAAGATCCATGGCTTTTGATCAAATTGTAGATACTTGTTGTTGTCCATCTTCGCGCAACAACTTGAATCCGCGGATTCAAAGCTACTTATGTGCTCATGCTTTTCATGTTGTGTAAGAATAAATATATAAATGGTTACTTTTGCTTATGAAAAAAATGTATGAACTTTTCATTTGATGTTTGTAGTGTGAGATTATCAATAAAACCAGAGTCCTATTTGTAATGTTATACTTGTAATGACTTGCTTGTCACAACAAATCATTGTATATTATCATTATTGAAAATTTCACAGGAAATCTTCTGATTGGAATTTCGAACCCGACGGAATATAGATTAAATTTCAATCGGTGAATTATCGAATTTTGAGGGTTTTTTTACAGAAAAAGAAACTAAAAAAAATGAAGAGGACTGCTTAGTGGCAAGGTGTCTCTGTTTCGAACCCGACACTCGTGTTTGTGCGAGTTTGCCCTGTGTAAAGTTTAACAGGTTACCGAAACTCTGTTTCGAACCCGACACTCGCGTTTGTGCGAGTTTGCCTTGTGTGGAATTTAACGGGCTACCGAATCGACCCGTTGTGATCCGGTTTCCGTGTGTGTGGTTTAAAAGATTACCGGCTCGATCCGTTGTGATCCGGATCGCCGACAAAAAAAATTGCAGCATTTGATTAAAAAGAAAAATAGTCAGAAGAAGAGACATATATATATATATATGTTCGAGAGAGTTTGGTCTGAAAGCTAGAAAATGAGAAAGATGAGAGAGAGGATGGGTCAAAAATCAAATACGAAACTTGCGGAACAAGTAACCTTTTCTTCTCCGGTGGGTTTCTTCTTCTTTCTTCACAGAAGATCAGCGACGTTTGATGGAAGCTCCTCAACAACAACATTGTAGAATTTCTGAATATCGAAAAGCATTCTCTCATCGTCGCGAGTCACAAAGTTAATCGCTACACCTTTTCTTCCAAATCTTCCACTTCTTCCGATACGGTGAAGGTAATTCTCCGGCTGAGTTGGGAGATCAAAGTTGATAACCAGAGATACTTGCTGCACATCGATACCACGAGCCAAGAGATCGGTCGTGATGAGAACCCGGGATGAGCCAGACCGGAACTCTCTCATGATTATGTCTCTTGTGTTTTGGTCCATGTCTCCGTGAGTTGCTGAGACTGTGTGGTCGCGGCTTCTCATCTTGTCTGTGAGCCAGTCGACCTTACGACGTGTGTTGACGAAGATGACACTCTGAGTGATGGCTAAAGTTTCGTAGAGGTCACAGAGTGTTTCGAGTTTCCACTCTTCTTTCTCCACGTTCACGTAAAACTGCTTGATACCTTCGAGTGTGAGCTCGTCACGCTTCACCAAGATTCTCACCGGTTTGCTCATGAATTTCCTTGTGATCTCGAGAGCCTCGGGAGGCATCGTTGCTGAGAACACTCCGACTTGAATCTTTGATGGGAGAAGTTGGAATATGTCATAGATCTGCAAATTCAACAACAGAGTCAGGAACAGAGTTTCAACATATAATGGAAAAGATTCGAACTTCGGAAATATATATCAAGTCAACAAACCTGATCCTTGAAACCACGAGAAAGCATCTCATCAGCTTCATCAAGGACAAACATCTTGATATAATCAGGGCGAAGAGATTGTCTACGAAGCATGTCAAAAACACGGCCGGGAGTTCCAACCACGACATGAACACCAGCTTGGAGAATACGCTGATCCTCACGAACACTAGTTCCACCGACACAGGCGTGAACCTTAACACCAAGGTAATCTCCGAGAGCACGCATAACTTTCTCAATCTGCTGAGCAAGCTCTCTAGTAGGAGCCAAAACCAGAGCCTGACACTGAACAAGACCGAAATCAAGCTGCTGCAATACACCCGAGCAGAAAGTCGCGGTTTTTCCAGTACCCGACTGCGCCTGTTGAATCACATCAAGACCTTTACAAAAGGGTACAATCCCTCTCTGCTGTATAGCAGAAGGCTTCTCAAAACCTACACAAAATCAACCAAATCCACATTAAGCATACGCGCAAATTCGAACAAAAACACAACAAAAAGTCTTCTTCTTCTTCACTTACCATAAGCGTAGATACCTCTAAGAAGATTCTCCTGTAAACCCATGGCATCAAAACTCTCATGGACTTCATCATATGAAGTAAAGAACTCATCTTGTCCTTCAAGTCTACAACACAAAGTAGCAATAACATAAGCAAAACACAAACAAGAGAAGACAAAACAAAAAGTAAACATCTTTCAAAAGACTTACTGTTCTTGAATCTTCTGATCAAATTGACGCGCATCAAATTGTGTTCCTTCTGGTGCTGATCCTGCCATAACTACAAACAAACAAAACACACACAAAACAAACAACATTTCAGACATAAACACACACTCAAAACATAATCTTTTGAGACAATATAAGAGAAGAATGTTACAGAAAAGCCAAACTTGAAATCCAAATAGAGAGGAAGACAAGCATTAATATCTGAATGTATATTTGATGTGAGGAGAGAGAGATAAGCATATGGTTCATCTATTATCATTAGATACTATCAAATTATATAATACATAACTCTCCATGAAAGCAATAAACACAAGTGTTGATGAAAAGGGTTTCAGACACTAATTGATTCCTATAAGATAAGATTGAAGAATACCCACAAATCGAAAGAGATTGAATAATGGATTTGAATCGAAACCCATCTCAAAGATACAATTTTTTAATCAAAAAAGAGGAACAAATTGAAGTTATTTGCGAACCTGGAGATTGAGTTGAAGAAGGAGATAAGGAAGCTTTTTGAGAGCAAAAAGTGAAAGAGTTTGATTAGAGAGAGAGAGAGCTTGAGATATCTCCCGATCTGAATCGATGGGAGAAAGATGAAGAGAGACAGAGAGCAAAAAAAAAAGAGTTTTTTTGAGGTAGAAAGAGAGAAAGAGAAGGTGTTAGCAACTTTTTATAGTGTCTTTCCTTTTTATTTCTGTGGTGTGGTCTTAGGGTTTCCTTACCACTTAGGAATTGTTCTTCTTTTCACTTTAGGAATTTCCAATTTTGCCCCATCTACTTTCCTTTTTCATATTTCACCTTTTTTATCTCTTTTATACTTTTTTTTTTCTTTAACAAATGCATATTTTGACCATCAAAAGAAACTACCAAAAGGGTGGAAATTTGAATGGAGATTTATGTGTGTGTTGAGAGGAGTAAGTGGGTCAGTGGTTATTCGAAAGAACCATACATTTGCCTTCGATGAGATGAACTACTTGTCATTAGGCTAGATGACAAAAAAAAGAAACTAGTGAAGCATGAGGCTAAGAGACTAATTTGTCTAAACCTTCTACAGTCACAAACAGTTCCGGAGATCACCCAAAAGAGTGGAATGGAGACTTATGTGAGCTTTCCATAGAAGATTTGTGGATCTAAATCTCAAATTTTTGTCTTCGTCAGAAATCGTCACCAATAGAGGATAAACACTTGGTTTACTTGATTTCTATCTAAAGGATGGAAGGAGATTCTTACAATATCGGTTGCACAAACTCTCTCTACATATGTAATTTCATGTTGTCTATTACTAAACGCGATATGTTCCAAACTCAGGAGTGTCATAGCCAATTTTTAGTGGAGCTTTAAAATGGATAACCGAGGAATCCACTGGTTATCATGGGACAAAGTTTATAATCAACTCTGGAAAGGAGGACTCAGTTTTAGAAAATTTGAGGATTTTAGCTTTTCACTTATGACAAAACAATTATGGTGTTTGAATCGTTTCCCGATCTCCCTCCTATGTAGAGTGATAAAAGACCGTTATTTTAAATATCGTAGCTCATTAGATATTCAGACATCTAATCGGCCATCTTACGGATGGAGAAGTATTATGGAGGCAAAACATCTGCTTTGTTCGGGTATAAGGAAGTTCATTGGGTTCGGAATAGATACTAAAGTCTGGAAGGAACTTTGGATCCCTATTACCCTAGAGCGACCACCGAGGAGAGTGAGAGCCGAGAGAAATCTTCATCTTTATGTCATTGATCTAATAGACCCTACAACTAAGATGTGGAAAGAGGAAGGTCTTAAGGAGTTGTTTGTTGAGGAAGATGTACCTCAGATTCTAAGTATTTGTCCGTCGAAATTTTTTCTAAAGACATATATAGTTGGTCCCATACGTCGTCGGGAAACTATATTGTTTACTCATGATATTGGACTGCGAGAGACCTCTATCGTCCTGCTTGTGACCCCCTCCCCTTCTCAGGGACTTTAGTGGAAATGTAGAGTATGAGCTAACTTGCCCAATCTGTGGCGCAAAGGAAGAAACAATCAGCCATCCTTGTTTGATTGCCCTCCCGCTTGACAAGTATGGGCTATAGCTATCGTCCCATCAACCCTTTCGAGAAAAACACTTTCTTGAGACATGGCCATAAAAGTAAGTACACATTATGCTCAGAGGCCTCCTATGAGCCATGGAACGTATGGTCTCAGCCTTTCTGACAAAGGTATCATTTGCTACGCCGGCTACGGACTGTATGCAACTGCTTTCAATTGTTGTCACTTCATCTAGTTGTCATTCATTTTATTTTCGAAAACTCAAATATAATCCTGCCAAAGATGCAAGGTTAAGCGGCTCAAACTCTATTCATGCAAACTCCACTATTTATATTTGACTTTTTCTATAGAAAAATTGATTAGCCAAAGCTTAATGAAATGAGATTCGATGACAAAAAAAAAACCCATAAAACGCACATTAATTAAACTTCTAACTTTCCCAAAACTTGACTTTACTCTTTTGGATAAAATTTATAATTCACCCCGATAAGTAATTATTATTTTACACCACATAGAAAAATAGTCAAAAGGGACTTGGTATAACAATTTGTTGACACGCATACATAAATGAATCGCAAGTGGAGATATGAATCAAACTTTTTATATAACAACACTCGAAAAAAGAAACAAATTTTTTTATTAGAAAAGCTTAATCTTTCCAGCAAAGTTTTGATACTTTATGACATAGCTAAAGCATCTCAAGACTCAACAAAAGACACACAAGAAGATCTAAATATTAAATGCTAAACATAATGTATTACGTTTCTCTCTACAAAATCACAATCACATAGTAAAGTAAGTAAGTCCAATGAAATCACATATATCTAAATTGAACCAAACCAGAGAGGAAAGCTTAAAGGAGACAAATACTAAACAAGTGAAGATGATAGAGAAGCCAAGTTCTTTGTTAGTAGCTATAAAGCTCTCTTTTGATTCGGTTTAGTTTTAGTCCAACGAAATCACTTATCTACTCTCTTATTCTATATCAAAGAACCAGTCCATGAATATATCTACATTGAATCAAAATCAAACCTGAGTTTCGGGTTAGGCTTGTTTTGACGACTAAAGCTCTTTACCATAGAGGAACCTCTTTGCCAAGAGCACCTGCAGTAAAACAGTGATAATGATAAAGATGATGATGATGATGATGATGATGATGTGCAATGTAGGTTCTTAAAGTTACTTTGTTGGTATATTTCTAAGCAAAATTGAAGCATGGTGTCGCTTTCGTCTGCCAACTTCTCCATTTGTTGAGCTTCTTTGATTGCTTCTGCTGCTATAAAACTTTTGTTATCTGCCTCTGCAAGTTTCTTTGCTACTACTTCTGGTGCTTCTTCAAACACTTTCCTTTCTAATTCCAAGATTTTGTGGCGATCTAATACCTGCATTGGCAAGCTTCTTCGGATTTATACCAACTACTAATATGACATTTACGATGAGCATGTTTCATCGGTTCTTGTTATAATATAAGATGCATCAATAAAAAAAACACCTTTTCCGGTTGGCCTTGAGACATGAGATTTGTGAGAATCTCTCTCTCAAACTCCCTGAAGTGAAGTTCCTGCAATTTATCAACAACAGAGAATAACTCCGACCGGAATTGATCGTATATTTTGATGCTACGATACCATAAATTGGGTGAATAACGTATAAGATTACTGCTGAGTCCTTCTCCTGTGTTTCTTTTGATGTTGTTGATACCAAATAATCTTCTTGATTCATTTGTGCTGGCTCTATAGCTTTCGTAGTGGCGATCTTGTAGCGGTTTCGTGTCTGCATTTGCAAAAGTAATTTTATCAGATGATACAACTCAACTTTACCGTCAGTATGAAAAATCCAATTCATTCTTATCATGTAAAGGAATCAATAAATAAGGGGTGTGGGGGAAAAGTAGACGGGCTGCATACTACACGTAGTTACCATTTCGAGTCTGTTTTGAGAAACAAGGAGTCTCAAGCTTTTCCTTAACAGCCTCCCAAAGTTTTGTGGTACCTCGTGTCGTTCCTGCAATTGATCAACCACAAAAAAATAACTTCCAAATGGGATCCGATGTAATCATATTCGTGATGTTATACTATTGTGGATTGAACCAGATATACGAGCGATTCTTTTCACAGCTTGAACCAGGACACAGTAGAGAAACCCACACTAAACATTATGTAAAAAGAGAACATAATGGTAGACTACTCACTCACTATATACAAACTTAGAGGTTATCAACTAACTAAATTACATCTAATGAATTCACTTCAAACCAAGATACAAAAATATCGATCAACTCAGTTCAGGTCAAAACTTAGCTTTAGTATCCAGAGAAATGAGTATAATGAAACCGAAGGAAAAAAATGAAGCAAGAAATTGAGATAAACAGATTCACAAATGCAATATATATACCAAGAAAACAAAGACTTAGTTAGATATCTATACCGTCAAAACCTCGATAAAGCTGAGAATTCCATTATAATCAGAACCAGGACACAATAGAGAACCCACACTTAGCCTTAGTTCAGGTCAAAACTTAGCTTTAGTATCCAGGGAAACGAGTATAATGAAACCGAAGGAAAGAAATGAAGCAAGAAATTTAGATAAACAGACTCATAAATGCCATATATATACCAAGAACACAAAGACTTAGTTAGATATCTATATCGTAAAAACCTTGATAAAGCTGAGAATCCCATTATAATCAGAACCAGGACACAATAGAGAACCCAAACTTAGCCTTAGTTCAGGTCAAAACTTAGCTTTAGTATCCAGAGAAACAAGTAAACAGACTCATTCAATGCCATATATAAACCAAGAACACAAAGACTTAGTTAGATACATATATATCGTCAAAACCTTGATAAAGCTGAGAGTCCCATTATAATCAGAACCAGGACACAATAGAGAACCCACACTTAGCCTTATTTCAGGTCAAAACTTAACTTTAGTATCCAGAGAAACAAGTAAACAGACTCATTGAATGCCATATACAAAACCAAGAAAACAAAGACTTAGTTAGATATCTATATCGTCAAAACCTCGATAAAGCTGAGAGTCCCATTATAATCAGAACCAGGACACAATAGAGAACCCACACTTAGCCTTAGTTCAGGTCAAAACTTAGCTTTAGTATCCAGAGAAACAAGTAAGCAGACTCATTCAATGCCATATACAAAACCAAGAACACAAAGACTTAGTTAGACACATATATATCGTCAAAACCTCGAAAGCTGAGAATTCCATTATAATCAGAACCAGGACACAATAGAGAACCCACACTTAGCCTTAGTTCAGGTCAAAACTTAGCTTTAGTATCCAGAGAAACAAGTAAACAGACTCATTCAATGCCATATACAAAACCAAGAAAACAAAGACTTAGTTAGATACATATATATCGTTAAAACCTCGATAAAGCTGAGAATCCCATTATAATCAGAACCAGGACACAATAGAGAACCCACACTTAGCCTTAGTTCAGGTCAAAACTTAGCTTTAGTATCCAGAGAAACAAGTAAACAGACTCATTCAATGCCATATACAAAACCAAGAAAACAAAGACTTAGTTAGATACATATATATCGTTAAAACCTCGATAAAGCTGAGAATCCCATTATAATCAGAACCAGGACACAATAGAGAACCCACACTTAGCCTTAGTTCAGGTCAAAACTTAGCTTTAGTATCAGACTCATTCAACGCCATATACAAAACCAAGAAAACAAAGACTTAGTTAGATACATATATATCGTCAAAACCTCGATAAAGCTGAGAATCCCATTATAATCAGAACCGGTTTCATCATTGATTGTTGATATAGCCTCAAAAACCATTGCATTACACCTGAAGAACAAGATACCCAATAAACATCATCTTCAAGCTGTAAGAACCATTTAAACCTAAAGAGAACAATACAGAAATCTCCAAATTAAACAAACCTAGATTCATTGCTCGTCTCTAATGAAGTATTTGGAGAAGGATTTGGCAAATTAGGGTTTCGAGGGACCTCAATAGGCGAAGTATTACCAGAAGAATTACGCAGACTACGCCATTTATCCTTGGAAATTAGGCAACGGAGAAACAATTAAATCCAAACAATGAAGATCTCAAAAAATAAGTTCGAAGATTGAATGTGAAATTTCGAATACCTTGAGTTGAACGTTAGTGCGATTTACGAGTTTAGCGGCGAACTCGGGATCGTTTTCAATCTTCACCCAGTTTCCGACACCGTGTTTATCTATCCCGGCGAGAAGCGCATTTTCTTCCTCCGCCGTCCATTTCCGATTAGTTCGCATCTCTAACAATCACCCTTCGTCTTCGTCACTCTCGAAATCAAAACTCTCCTTTGCTCTTAACTACAACTACCTAAAAGTAGACGTCTCCGTCGTCGTCGTCTATGATTGTACGCGTCAAAAAAAAAAAAATCACTTACGGGAGAAGAAACAGAGTTTTATTTCCCGCTTTTCTGCTTTTTTTTCGCGGGAACCCGATCCAAACCCAAAACCGGAAAATCTCAACCGAATTCTAAAATTACATAAACGGATCTCATTTAGTATCTCATTTTTTCGCCAAAACCGCAAAATCTCATTTTTCCCGCCAAAACTGCAAAATCGCTTTTTCCCACCAAAACCGCAAAATCTCATTTTCCCGCCAAAACTGTAAAATAGCATTTTTTCGCCTAAACCGTAATATCGTATTTTCCCGCCAAAACCGCGAAATCTCATTTTCCCACCAAAACCATAAAATCATATTTTTCCACCAAAACTGTAAATTTTCGCCAAAACCGCAAAATTACATTTTTCTATCAAAATTGTAGAATCACATTTTCATGCCAAAACCGCAGAATAACAATTTTCTGCAAAAACCACAAAATTATACTTCCGTGTCAAACCGCAAACCGCAATTTTCATGCCAACACCATAAAATGAAAATATATGCTCTGTACATCTCACTAAAAAAAAACTAAAATAAAATTTAAAAGGTATGGTTATACTGAAACAAGGATGTTATAGTCTTTTTTTTATTATAGTCATTTAGATAATCCATTTGGATGAACAAACGAACAAAACGTCTAAATGAATCATTCAGATGAACGGATAAAAAATGGAAACGAATATCATTCAGATGATCCAACTAGATGCATCATTTAGATTAAGGTTGAACAAAATATTCGGATCCGAAACGAAAATAAGGAACCGAACCGAAAAGCTTTAAATATCTGAACGGTTGCCATATAAATATTTTTCGGGTACCCGAACCGAACCGGAACCGAACCATAATCCGATCGGATATCCGAAATATCCAGACTTTTTATAATTTTATAGAAAAATATTTATTTTTAATATTTATATATTAATTTTTCGGTTTTATTTCGGACAATTCGAGTTTTTCGTTTCTTTTCGGATAATTCGGTTCGATTTTTTTAGTTTTTTGCTTTTTTCAAATAGTTTCGGATTTTTTTCGAGTTTCAGACCCGTTTCGGATCCGCTTAAAATTTCAAGAACCGATCTAGATCCGAACAAAACCGAAAATTCATCGGATCAAAAATGGATCCTAAATAGAAGAATCTGAAACGAATCCTAAATAGAAGGATCCGAACCAGAACCGATCCGAGGATCCGAATGCCCATGCCTGATTTGGATGAATAATCTAGATGGATCATCTGGATGAACATGATAAATGAAGAAACTAACATGGCCAAATATATGAACTTGAACCAAACCCAAAACTTTTTAAATATATTCGACCGAATACAGCTGAACCGAAAGTTTACAAATACCGAAACGAAGCTTAATTTTATCTCTAAAATCCGAAATTCGAATAGACCCGAACCGAACCCGACCACAATTCCCGCCCTCCTCAAAAAACTATTCGGATTGGCGCATTAGCTCTTAATGGGCCTAAGTTCAGGCCCGTAATAAAAGTCAAATTTTAAGTCAACTTAATCTCAACCGTACGATATAGTTGATTGATGATTAAAGTCACTCTCTCTCCCTCTTGAACGGCCTCTCTCACCAAGTCAGTGGCTCCGATCACAGATTCTCGCCGTCTTTTGGTTACTCGGAAAAGCTGAGAGAGAGAGTGAAGAAAAACCCTAACAGTCGTCGAACCAAAAGCTTCTTCTTCTTCTATCTTCGTTAGAGCTAAGAGCGAAACGAGAATCGGAATCGGGCTGAAGCAGCTCCGATTCCACATATCAAATGGCTTATGCGTCACGTATCATCAATCATACGAAGAAGGTCTCTCTGTTTCCTCGATTTCATTTTTGCATCTTTGTGTTTTTTCTCCTCATCGATCGTTTTATCTGAATGTATTGTTTCTGCTTTCGAGATTCAAATTGAAATTGTGATTTCGTCAATGTGCTGTATTAGCTATGGTCAGAGTTTTATTTCATCAAACTCGAATCATTCGTTGATTTTTGTGTGTGTGTGTGTGTGTGAGTTTCTTCTGGAAGATGATTGAGATATGTTAACGCCGGCCTTGGTGTTTTTGTGTGTGTTTTCAACAGTTGAAGGATGTTTCCACTTTACTACGGCGTGAGCATACGGCAACAATCCGCTACTTCTCGAACACTAATCGAGCTCCTCTAAACCGAGAAGGTAATGTTATCGCCTTCTGCGGTAGAATTCTTTTCAATTGTATGGTTCTATGATTAGTGTCTTTGATTCTCTGCTTGTTGCTTCAGCATGTTTTGTTATGGTCTTCAGATACTTTCAGCGCCCGTCTTAGTTATTCCCCGGTGGAGAGGGTTCCTAAATGTAGCACAGGCACTGTAAGTCATTGCTTGTCTCTGTAGCTGTGTAACAGTGTTTCTACTTATTGAGCCTTGTTGTGGTCTTAATGTCCTTAGTTCTGTTATGTAGGTTCCGGTGTCTATTAGTTTTTCAACTATGAGGACACAACTAAGTAGTACAATGGGAAGGCCAGGACTTGGAAAAGAATTTTCATGGTTTAGTGTTTTTCTCTTACTCTATGTTGTAGATGTGCATTAGCCTTAGCGCATGCTTGTATCGATCTTTTCCTAACTATAAGCTTACTTTTTCTACAATCCAGTTCGTTGCAATCGGTTAGAGGATTTTCATCAGGTTCAGGTAGTCCACGCTTCATCTGAGAGTCTTATTTTTGTCTTATGCCCTTTTGTGTTCACTGACTTGATCTTAGCTAAGATTAAGCTGTTATACATTGCCATTCATCTTACTTTACGGAAGCAATATCAGATTTTATGACTTTCCTGGAAAAATGGTAATTCCTTTGATATGTTAGTTATGTAACTGGATAATGATTTTAAGGGGTAAGGGATTCATCGCAAACTCCCTGCTAACACGGTTATATAGTGCTTAAAAAATTGTGTAACTTGAGCATATACTAAATGGTATGAGCTTTAGATTGGTTCATTTTACCTAGATTTTTGAAATTGTGTTTCAGATTTGCCTCCTCATCAAGAGATTGGAATGCCTTCTCTCTCGCCAACAATGACTGAGGCATGGACCTCTATATACCTCGTGTTCAAAACTTATGCCCGTTTATCTTTATGTTCTAATAAGCTATCTTTCCAATTATCAGGGTAACATTGCCAGGTGGCTGAAAAAGGAAGGTGATAAAGTTGCTCCTGGTGAAGTACTCTGCGAAGTTGAAACTGTAATGTCAATCTAGATTGATTCTCACCATCAGGTTTCTATCTTCATGCTGGAAAAAATAAAGCTAACTAAGTTATGCTCTTTAGGACAAAGCAACTGTCGAAATGGAATGCATGGAAGAGGGATATCTTGCCAAGATTGTAAAGGCGGAGGGGTCAAAGGAAATTCAAGTCGGGGAGGTATGAAAATTTTTGGTTTCTGTAGAGTTCTGTATTATTATAGTTTTTGAGACTCAGGTATTGATTTTGGCATCCGAGTCGATCTCTGTGGATATGCAAACTAGAATTCTTATCATGTCAAAAGTCTTCCGCCTTCGCGTAGGTAATTGCTATTACAGTTGAAGATGAAGAGGACATTGGAAAGTTCAAAGATTACACCCCATCATCTACTGCTGATGACACTCCTCCTAAAGCAGAACCAGCTCCTGCTCCACCAAAGGAAGAGAAGGTCGAACAGCCATCATCGTCTCCTGAACCAAAGACTTCCAAGCCTAGCACACCTCCCAAAGGAGATCGTGTTTTTGCTAGTCCCCTTGCAAGAAAGTTGGCTGAAGATAATAATGTTAGTTTTCACAATGTTCTAAAATATTCTTATGTTCTTAATCTTCATATTTATCTTATCATTTCCTTTAAAACCCATCAGGTACCTCTCTCGAGCATCAAAGGCACAGGTCCTGAAGGACGGATAGTGAAGGCAGATATCGATGATTACTTAGGTAACTGTCTCCCTTTCCCTTGCTTTTCCTCTCAGTTTTTATTGCCTCTGTTTACCGTTTTTCACCCACCCATGTGTCCTAATACATCTTTAAATGGTGCCCTGCAGCCTCAAGTGGTAAAGAAGCTACTGCGAAGCCATCTAAGATCACTGATTCCAAGGTTCCAGCTTTGGACTATGTTGACATCCCTCATTCTCAGATACGAAAGGTAAGACCTATATAACCCTTGTGGGTTTGTTAAGCCAATTTCAAGAGGTTCAAGGATTCTGAAACCTCTTTGACTGTATAATTTTGATAGGTCACAGCCTCACGCTTGGCATTCTCAAAGCAAACTATCCCTCACTATTACTTAACCGTTGATGCATGTGTTGACAAACTTATGGGGTAAGAACTAAGTGTCGGCTGATGTATTTCTGAGTTGTTGTCTATGGACATGCTAGACAAAACCGACTTTTGTATATGCAGTCTGAGGAGTAAGCTCAATTCATTACAAGAGGCTTCTGGTGGCAAACGGATATCTGTCAATGATCTTGTTGTTAAGGTACATCTTACTTGAGTATACTTGCAAGCTGCAAGGCGATGGATCTTCGGAAATATCTTACCATCATCTTGGTTTTCAGGCCGCAGCATTAGCTCTCAGAAAAGTTCCTCAGTGCAATAGTTCGTGGACTGATGATTACATCCGACAGTAAGTTCATCTCCGAACTTTTGAACATTGGATGGCTTAGTAAACATCTTTACCTTTCTCTATAGGTTTAAAAACGTGAACATCAATGTCGCAGTACAGACAGAAAATGGACTTTATGTTCCAGTTGTGAAGGTATGTGCAACAACAGCACTCGATATATTTGTTTAACCCTTCACTGCTGCACGAACTTCAGATTGTTGAATTTTATCGATTACGTGATTCCAGGACGCAGACAAAAAGGGTCTGTCGACAATTGGAGAAGAAGTTCGGTCATTGGCTCAAAAAGCAAAAGAGAACAGCTTAAAGCCAGAAGATTATGAGGTGAGAGAATTCACTCTCTTACTCACTGATCAGGTATATTTTTCGGAAATTCAGCTCATAATAATAATAATATATTTGTCCTCAGGGAGGAACATTTACTGTCTCGAACCTGGGAGGACCGTTTGGAGTAAAGCAGTTCTGTGCAGTCTTGAATCCGCCTCAGGCTGCTATTCTAGCTGTTGGATCCGGTAAGCTATCTCTCTCTCACATTGCAGAAGAGAATGCGTTACTATCTTCTGAACGATCCAATAACCGAATCATGTTTTGTGTCTTAAAAAAGCCGAAAAGAGAGTTGTCCCTGGTGACGGTCCAGATCAATTCAACGTTGCTTCGTACATGCCGGTAACACTGAGCTGTGACCATCGTGTAGTAGACGGTAAATCCGAATTTCTATCATCATTCATTCATTCATTCACCATCATGGGACTGTTAAGTTAAAATAATCTAATCGTTTTTCTGCAGGTGCCATTGGAGCTGAGTGGTTGAAAGCATTCAAGAGCTACATTGAGAACCCTGAATCAATGTTGCTCTAAAAGAGAAAGAAACCAAACACAATGACTCAGAACTCACATCAAAATCTTTGTAAGAGAGCCTCTGATCTCTCAAACATTTCTTTGGGGTTTTAACAATTTGATTTGATTTTTTTTGGGGGGTTTTGTATATTGAAAATCTCTGGTTCTTTCTTATTTTTGTTTCTTTGGAATAAATATGGGTGGTCAGTAAAAAAATAAACCCCATTATTCTTTTTCATTGAGTTGAAAAAAATAACTTTAAAGATTTTAGAAAGTAATTTTTTAAAAAAATTTTCTTCTTATAATAAATGACTCACATTTATGTACTCCTTGAGGTTATTTTAAAGCCTCAGATTAATTTTAGGATCAAAGGTATAAATATATGGTTTACTAAATATTATTGTTGTCCAAAATATTTTTGGTCCAAAAAAATATTGAAAGAAAATAACTGATTTAATTGATTTTAATTAAAAAACTATTGATATTTTGTATATTAAATATATAAAGCTATATATATATCAAAATATATTAATTTTAATGAATTTTTGTTCGGTTTCATAAATACAAGTTTAGTATTGATTTTTGTAAATTTTATTCTTTTTGAATTATAATTTGGTTTGAATTCGATTTCAAAAAAAATAGTTTGGTTTTATAGCGGTTTATTTCGGTTCAAAAATTTTGACCATCCTTATGAATTTAAAAAGTTCAGTCAACTTTGTTTTACTACCGTTTTCTTCTGTGTGACAACAAAAAAAAAAGATTTTAAAAAACAAAAAAATCTAAAGAGCTGCAACAACAAAAATTGAGAGACGAAGCAGAAGAAAAGGAAAAAAACGTTTCGGCAACGAAACGAAATCAACACGAAGAATCTCTCTCTCTCTCTTCCCTCTTAGGTCAAAGAGTTCTCAAATCTCTCTCTCTCTCTCGATTCTTCGTCGAAGATCTCGCTCGCATTTTCCGGTAATTTCAATTTCTTCTTCTTCTTCTTCTTCTTCGCTAAGATCTTTAGGGCTTTTGTTTCGTTTTCTCTTGATCGCTTTCTTCTCCGAACACCTCAATCTTCTAGGGTTTTTAGATCATCTTGATTTTCGAAATCAAACAATGTAGATTTCTCCTCAATTTTTTCGAAAATCTGTAATATTGATTCTGTTCTTTGATCTTCAGGGGATTCTTGGTGAGATTGAGATTTTATCATTATAGCTTCTTTCGCCATGAATGAGAGTATGTTTCCTATAGATTTTGAATTCAGTTTATGATATGTTCAACTGTTGAATAAGTCTCTTGTAAAATGTTTTGGCAGATTTAGAGGAACAGAATAAAGGAAAGTATATTCCAATCGGCGATGGCGACGAAGAGGAATCGAATTTAGGATTTTTCTATAAGCCTCTTCCTTGTTTCGGTTGTGGAATCGGATGGTTCTCGTGCGTATTCAATTGCTTCTCACTCAACTCTTTTCGGTTTATAGATATATTATCATCTTGCTGAAAGCAGATTCTTTGTTTACTTAGGTTTCTTCTTGGATTCGTCTTCCCGATTGCGTGGTACTTTGCTACATTTCTCTATTTCACAAACTATTACCGTAGAGATCCCCGGGAAAGATCTGGTCTTGCTGCCTCTGCTATAGCTGTGAGTTTATCTTTCGATTCCAATACATTCTCCGCAACACATAATAGAAGGATTTATCAAACTTATCTGTTTTGCAGGCGTTGATATTCACCGTTGCACTTGTGATCACCGTGCTAGTACTTGTTTTCTCTGATCACTAAGAGTTCGGTTTTAAACACATTGCATATTCTTTTCCACAGCAACTATAAAGTTGATGAGAGTGTCGAAAGAGAAGATATTGTGCTAAGTCCTTTTAGATTTCAAAGTTTGGTTTGTTTTTGTACATACATAAAATGTTTTAACTTCTACAAAAGAAATCAAAATTGTGATAGCTAACTGTTGGAGATGTTTATAGTTTGAGGTTTGTAAGTTTACAGATGTATTCCAAATCCTTTTTTGATTCGGGTCTAAGCATTTTCTTTCGATATGAGGATGTCATTCACTTGCCCTTAATATGTGGATTGAGCTTTGGGGTTTTCAGAGGTTTAGGTCTTATCTTGGTATTTATAAATTTCGGTTCAGATTTGGGTATGTGCTTAAATTATGCAAAAAAACTCAAATGTAACTAAAAACTTCAAAAATCTAAAAATAAAAATAATGGATAACATATGCTTTGAAAAATTATTCAATAACTAAAATTAATATGTAATTTGTTTCAGTTCCGGTACCTGGGTGAAGTGTCGGTAGGTATTTTGAGTATTTCCGGTATTTCAAATGCTTTTAGCTATTTTTCGGATATTTTTGAGTACTTTTAGAAAATTCAGATATTTTTCAGATATTTCTTTCGAGTTATTAATTCCAAATATTTTACGATATTTTAGATATTTTTTGGATATTAAATCTAAAATTAACTAGTATATGTAAGTATATAATGGTAGTTCAAATCTTTTTGGGTATTCGGAATATTTCGACTCGGATCGGGTTCAGTTTCGGTTTCCGAGTTTTGAAGTTTAGGATCTGTTTGAATATTTTATCGGATTCGATTCGGATCCTTGGTAAGCTAATTTACTATCTTAGAATGGAGATAAATCAGTATGAAGGAATAATAACAGTCACACAACGACGATATGCTTCAAGGATTCTTGAGGATATTGGTTTGGAGAGGTGCAACTTAACGCATACTCCAATGGAGATGGTTTAACTTTGTCGAAGTCAGAAACTGAGAAAGAGATAGATGCCACCTGGTTTCGAAAGAACATAGGGTGCCTTAGGTACTTACTTCACACTAGGCCAGATTTTTCATATACAGTTGGAGTCTTAAGTCGGTATATGCAGAGTCCTAGGGAATCACATGGAGCTGCAATGAAGCATATCTTTAGGTACTTAAGAGGGACGATCGATCTTGGCTTAGTGTTTGAGAAATCGGGTGTAGAAGTACCAAGGTTAATAGGCTACAATGAAAGTAGTCATAATATTGACTCAGATGATGGAAAGAGCACAAGTGGTCATATTTTCTACCTAGGAAAAGGTCCGATCTCTTGGTGTTCGCAGAAACAAGACACAATGGCACTATCATTTTGGGAAGCCGAGTTTATGGCTGGAACAGAAGCTGCTAGACAGACTATTTGGCTCCAGAATCTTCTCAGTGAAATCACAGGTTCTAAGTGTAAAAAAGACGATTATACGTATTGATAATCGATCGGCTATAACACTTACTAAGAATCATGTATTTCATGGAAGAAATAAGCACATTCATAGGAGATATCATTTTATAAGAGAGTGTGTTGAAAATGGGCATATCGAAGTTGAACACGTTTCTAGAACTGAGCACATATTGACCAAGGCTCTTGGGAAGACGAAATTTAAAGAGATGAAATATCTCACTGGAGTACATGATTTTTCAAGAATGAACTTCAAGCTTAAAGGGGAGATTGTTGGAGTAAGCTTGAAGAAAAAGAAGACTTGAAGAACAAGTTATCTAAATCCTAGTCTAATTTAATGGAAAATCTATTAGGGTTAGGATTTGAGATTTAGATACAAATAAGAGTCCAATGAGTTGTAATGGATTCATGAGTTGTGAGAGCTTTGTTATGAGTTATATTTCAAAGCAATAAAGGAGAGTTATTCGTCAATCTTTCTGCTCTTAAACACACACACAAATTACGTTTACATTAATTTGTGCCATTTACATTTCATTAACTTATTTTAAAAGAAATATGTGTATGTTATTTGATTTAAAACAACAACATATGCAAACAGGGCCGATCTAACAAGAGTAGTGACCCAAATCGAAAATTATATATCAGTGGCCGTTTTCTAAATATATTATTTAAAATTTCAAGAATATCAATTGCATGTAAGTTTTAAAACATGCTAAACAATTCTAAATAGTACCTCTTTAGTAAATTGAATTTTGGTGGCCCTATATATATCTATTATCATAAGAATTTTTTTTTGGTGACCCTAAAATTATTCTCAAAATGTCGGTGGCCCTAATCGGTCGTTTTCCTGGCTTATGCTCAAGGTCGGCCCTGTATGCAGATAGTCATATATATAGTGAATTGAAACTTAGCAAACATAATATCTGAAAATAGGTAATTGACTCGAGATCGATATGTATTATTCTATGTAGAAATAAATATAACAGAACATTACTTATTTTTTGGTCACTACATTACTTTTCTATATATAAAATGTATTTTCATTTTTGTTTCTCTTTTCTCTGCTATATTTGTCTTTGTTTTAAAAGGTGACTGAAAAAAATCTATATGTTTTCAGTTAATCGCAAGTATTAAAAATAATTGTAAAAAATTCAAAAGTAAAGTAAATAATTGTGATGGAGGAAGGTCAAACCTTAGTGTCTGAGAATTGGCTCTGGAGATTCAACCACCAGGCTACAATGTTCTCGACAAGCAAAAGAACAGAATATTTCTTAGTTTTATGCATATTTTAATATTTTGTTTTATCTTTAGTTATTTAAATTTTACTTTTTGTTCTTCATCCTAATTTATCTATAAATAACTACAAAATATTAAATACTAAAAACTCATTTTCAATATTTTCTTGTAAATTTAATATATATATATATATAATTTACTTAAAGGAAATCAAATCAAATTTAATGGCATTTTTAACCCCAAAAAAAAAAAATTAATGGCATGGCAAGATTTGACTATACCTACTTATTATCAACATATATAATTAGGGTCAATATTGTAACAAATAGTTATTCCGTGGGAAAACTTCTGACCAATCTCATAATGTTAACTAATTTGGGAGTATTATTAAAATTTCGTATCTCTATATATATACACATGTTCTTACTTATTTTTAACATCTTCAACAACAACAGAAAAAATATACTTTAACAAAAAAACAGAAAAATATACTTGAAATTTATATCATTTTAACCCAAAAAGAAAATTTATATCATGTCAAGCCTAATGGCTTTGTCAAAGATTCAACTTGTTTTCTTAATCAAAGCGTAAATATTTTATTTCTTTTCTTATATTGTATATAAGTTTTCATTCACTTGAAAAAATTTGCTACACATATTTTCAATAATTGTTTTGAAAAATAATAAATCAGTCAATAGTCGGTCCGGAGCATAGGCAAATGAACCGACGGTTTAAGGCATCACAATTATAACGTTAATTTTTAGTTATATGTAAGGCGTTCAAAAAATTGTATGAACAATAAAGGTATAGATTTTTATTTCGGTATAGGACATTATTAAAAAACTATTAAATTAATAATAATTGTTTTTTGATTTTCTCTGTTACAATTTTTTAGTGTTGAAGACAGAACAAGTTAGTGGAGAGTTTTGTGTTTACAAAGGTCAATGCCACTTTAGCTTCGAATGTAGAAGAAGATGTGGACCACCTGAGTTTCCACTAGGATCATTTGGATTATGCATACCTCATTCTATTGGATCTGCTTCTCATTTTCATTCTAGAAATCGTTGTTGTTGTCTCCCTATTGCTCAATTATCTCTCTATTAATCTTCGATGGAGAAGAACAAGAACAAAGTTTTCAATGGTTTTTAGAATTTTTTAGAGAGATGAACGAAAGAGATATGTAAACGATTTATTTTATTGATCTTTAAGAGAATCGATTACAACAGTGTGTGTTTGTCAAAGTTACGGATTCTTGAATTAGGATTATTCCCTTTCTATTTATTGCCTTCGAGTTAGAGTATTTCTTTATATTTTATGGATAACTTCTATATTCGAGTCTATCTTACCATAAAGAATATTTCTCTAGATTCATTAAGACATTTATCTTTATCTCTTAAAATTTAAATCGACTAAGGGAATATATCCGCCTTACCTCGGCTATGACCTCGACTTGGCGATGGTGTCCTTGGCTATAACTTGGTTTGCACTTACAACTAGATGATTTATTTATATCTCTTTGGTCTAGGTTATGACCGGACTCTAAAAGAATAAAATTACCTCCAACAACTATTATAAGTTAATAATAATGTAACCGTTGTATTTGGTACTAAATTTTCAACACTTTCGTATAAGTTAATTATATTAATTGGTCAATCCTTATAATATGAACTTGACCTTTAAGTAATATAAGCATTTATCTTACTAAATTGTTTTTGAGTTGAAAGTCTATGAACTTAACTTTCGCGTTTAAAAGGAATTGAATAATATCTAAGTGACATAGCCAATACATTGTCAATTGGTTTTGAGTTGTAAACCTATAAAACTTAACATAAACTTTTCTTAGAGACTTTGTTTGTTTGTTGGCCGCTAGTGGCAACGATCAAAATGAAGTTTAGTTTCCTTTTCACTCAGAGAGTTCTCTTCGAATATTTAGTAATTTTATCTTTAACATATGTATAGGATTTAGTAATTTTGTTGTTAACATATGTATAGATTTACCCTTTTGTTCAAATTTTATTGTTTTCTCCTTTCTTAAAGAAAATCGAATCAAATTTAATGTCATGGCCATATCTATTTTTGGGTGTCTTTTAAATTTAATCTTTATAATATAGTAACAAATGACTTTTTCAATAAGATAAATTTGTTACCAATTCTCAATACGTCAAATGATTTTGACCAAAAAAATTTAAAACATCTCATTTACACATGCATGTTCATCCTTTTTCTCTTTACATAAACTTGATTATCAAAATTGATATCATTCAAACCAAATGGTTTTATCAAAGTTTCAATTTGGAGTCCTTCTCATCACATATTCTCTCCTATTTACTTCTCACTCAAAGTGTAAGTATTTTACTTATTTTTCCTTTTATATAAATTTTATTTGTCACTTGAAACTATATTGCTACACACTTCTGGAAAAAAAATTCAACATACTTTTGTGTCCTTTTGTTTGTTCATTCATATTCTTCATCCTAATGGTCCATGTGGAAATAACTACTCTAATTTGTATGTCAATTGATTTTGAATTTTTCGAAATTTTTAAAATTCGTTTAGACGATTCATCTAGATGATATTCATTTTTGCGTTTAAACAAACATCATATAACAACTTCAACCAGATAAACCATCTGAATGAACATAAAATTTGGAAGATATACATACATTTGTTAAAACAAAAACTCATTATTATTATTTGGTAACTAATATATATAGTATTGAAGACAAAACAAAGGGGAAGTGGAGAGTGTGTTTACAGAGGTAGATGTTGGTTCAGTGACCAATGTAAGAGCCGATGTGGTCCGCCTGAGTTCCCACGAGGAACTCTTGGTTTATGTATGCCTAATCCTTATGGTTATGGATATCTTTGTTGTTGTACTCCTTATAATAAAAAATAATTATAACTTTTGTTGGATCTTTCAATTATCAATATGAAAATTTAATAAGATAAGAGTTTTTAACTAAATGATTTTTTTAAATATTAAAATTTGTGAGGATAATATTTTGGTTTTCAAAATTATAATATATGTATAACAAATAAATAAATAAATAATAATATATTTATTTTTAATTTAGTCAAAACACTTTGTTGATGTATATATGCATTATATTTCTAAAATAAGTAATTTTACTATTACATGTTATGATATGATTAAATATTTTGTAATGTACACCTAATATGTTATAATAAAAGGGAAAATTACAATTTGGAGGGATATGAAAATTAAACAATGGTGAGAGTTGTAATATACACCTATTTCCCATGTTATAATCCTGATAACAACAATCCTTTAACTACTTATGATTAATGTGGACATATTTTAGAATAGATCAAAATATTTTAAAGGGTAATAATTTGGATTTTAAAAAAATACTCTTTGGAAAACATAACTTTTTTATATTTGTGGTAACTTAGATTTTTCTTAAAAAATCAGTTTATTGCTTCCAATTTTTTACTTATTTTTAAGTAACTCAAAATTTTAAATCGTATTTATTTATTTTTTACTAAATTTATTTTTATGTTTCTTTTATGTGTTAAATTCGTTATCTAAACTTATTTTCGTTCTTGTAGATAAATTATGCTAATCTTGTAATTTACTAAACTAATTCGCTAAAAGTATTTATATAATCAATCATTCTAACTTTTAATTTTATGCAAAAGTATTTCATATATAATATATTCACTTAATATGTAAGATACAACACAGAGTAACTTGTATTATTTTGTATGCAACACAAGTCATGGGAAACTTGAAAAAATATATTGGGATCAATATAAGAATCTTTCATCTATATGAAAAAGAAATCAGAAGAAAACTAAAAAAGAAAACAAACAAAGAAAGAAAAAGATGAGAGAGGAATGTGAGAAGAAAGACAAAAGCTGCAAGTCAGTGACAATAATCTTCTTGGGCATCCAACAAAAACATTCTTCTTTATTTTTCTTTTTTTTTTGATAAATAACATTAAAAACACTTGTTTTGAAGTAATATACTTTGATTTTTTAACAAAATAAATATTCTTTTATTTTTATACTGTAATTGGAGTGTCAAAATTTTATGAGGTGCACATGCATGCACATTTTATATGTTTTTCTAACAGCGATGATTTTTAAAAGAAAGAAACCTAAATTTTGTTTGAATTTATTTTTTTTAAAAAAATCGGTTTAGTTCATGTTATTTATTTATTTCAACGGTAAAAAAGGTTCTTCTAATACATTTTCAATGTAAAAATTATGTATAAAGTAAAAATAAATTAAGGTAGGATCATATTTTTTCAAGCGAATAAAATGGTAAAATATAATATTACTGTTTTATTATATAATTTTTTTAGTTAAAAGGATAAAATTTTAAAAAATCTTTTTATATTAAAAAATATTATTTATATCTCAATAAACATAATTGACCCAATATTTTTTAGTTATTATTAGATTAAGTAAATTAAAATTTTATATAGATATCTAAAAAGACTTATAAAATGAAATAAAAATAAAAATAAAAAAAAACTTATAAAATAGAATACAATATTAGGTTGTCATGAAAAACTATTCTAAACCAACCAAAAATTTAATTGTGTCAAAATACTAGATGTTAACTTTAAGACTAAATTTTTGTTGAAAAAAAAGATTAATTTTTTTAAAAAATCGAAAATTCAAGTTGTTTTATCTGAAAAAGAATTCATGTTTTGACAAGTAAAAGAAAAACTAAATGATCGTAAAGAAAAATAATGAGACCCCACAGGTGACGTGAAAAAGGAAGATTAATTTTTAGTGATCAGAAAAAAGACAAAAAAAAAGTGTTCACACGTGTGCACGCGCGACAACGAGGAGACATAAAATGGTCACCCGTCACGTGCGGGCTAAAGCCATGTCCACTTGTTTATGTCTGACCACGTGTCTCTCTTTAATTAGCTATCTCTATCTCATGTTCTGTCTTTTTCATTTTTCTCAATCTAACCATTTTCTTAATTTATTATTCATTCATAAACTATCGCTATATTATTAGTATCAAATAATTTTGTTTTGTTCGTAAATCGTAATACACATAGACACATTACATTGTTGAGTTCTTTTCTGTATTTATTAACCATTTGTTGATTAGTTTACTAAAAGCAACCGCTCATTCATAGGTTTCAATTGATTGATAAATCCACATAATGCTAAGTTTCTAACACCAAATATATGGATTTTAAAATAACCATTACTTAATATTTGGTTTTTTTTTTGTCGTTTGTAGTCTAATGGCGAACAGTTATTTTCACTAGAGACAAATGCAGGGTTCGAACTTTGATTCTGTGAGATGGCAACAGAGGTGGTGCAGCCACTAGCTCACTTGCTCCTCTAATATTTGGTCTTTCTGAACACCAAATATGTGTATTTTTAACTTAAATAAATTTCTACTCGCTTAATGTTCAATATAATTTTTAAATTTAATAATAATAATTATACCAAGTATAACTCGATTTTAACTAGTATTTAGGAGATCTTTTAGCATGTGCATTTAGAAAGATTTGGTCCAAATTTTAAAATAATTATTTATTTTTTTAGTATATGTATATATTAAGGTGCAAAACTTTAATCATTTAAATTTTATGTCTAAATTTAGAGTCTATTTTTTCAGAAAAAATATTTTAAAATCTATATTATCTCATCATGCATATCGTTAATATTTTTGATGAATACTATTTATTCAAAAAAGTTATAATCATTGATACTAAAAATTATGGTTTTGCTTCGATTTCTAAATCAATCAATCATCTATGAAAGCTTATAATTCCTCACATATGATAGAAGATTTCAAACAAAATATTATACCTCAAATTCATGAATTTTAGTGATCTATAGCTATATTGTTGATGCACAAGACCAATCTTCGACATTTTCCTTCGACATTTCTCTAAAAATAGTTTTTAAAATTTATTGTTACTCTAATCGATTGCACATCTCATACTCCCTCATAATCTCTCATGCATAAGACCAAGCTCTGGTACGTTCCTTCTGTGAGATACGATCCAACATGCAACAAGAGTAATGTGTTTTGTTTAAGTGATATCTAAAGAGAGTTTTGGTATTTACATTCTTGATTACTAGTGTTCTTTCGCCTTCGATTTGTTGGATTTGCATTATGTTATATGGCTCGAGTTTTGCGAAATAAAACGGGCAGGACCAATTGACAGCTCTATCGAAACCCGACACCAACATGCATTAGGATGGATTAAGAAGGCACAATGAGTGTATGAGAATGACGAGTCGTGCATGAATGGTTGTTATGGGACATGGTTTGCCCCTTAAGGCTCTCTATTATTAGATATATGTAAATTTTTGGTGTGATCTTATATATGATATGTAGCTATCCAATTGCTTTTCTTGAGTTATATGTTTACCAACTTCTTGCTTATATTTGTCCACCTGCAAAATATAATTAAAATAAGATCCAATTTATCATATAATATTTGGCCATATTTCATTGGTTTGATATGTCGACACAACATATCATGTAAATATCACTTCGAAATTTATGAAAGACTAACACTAGAATATAAAAAAAAACATGACTAGACGACTACTTACCGCATGTTGATTTTGAGTTGAAAACTTATAAGCTAACATGATAGAATTTCACTAGTTGACAAAGGTAGGGTTGCGCAAAAAGAATTTATTATCGGTTCTAAAGTGGAATAAAATTCGAGATAGACCATAAGAACTATCATCTCAAAAAAAACATGTTTGGATGCCACATCAAAGGTTTAAAAGAACAAACACTAAAATATAAATAACAAAGACTAATTCACTTATTGTCGGTTTTGAATTGATAAGCCATAATTTAACATATCACAAATGTTATTTTGATTTAGCATATGCATTTTTCTACATATGCCACTTAAACATGTATTTGATGACTATAGTAATTATTTCATTGGTTTGATATGTTGAGTGGTGCAAGTCTAATTAGATTGCATATAAATTTGAACTAAGAAAACTATATAT
>OVAN01003652.1:0-28316 GCA_900406275.1 Anastatica hierochuntica
TGGAGTGGTTGAGCCACTCATGAATTTCGATTCTTGAATTCCCATAAAAGGTTAGTTGGTGTTTGGTTCTTTCATAGCTAAACTTGAGGTGGTTATTTGAATTTTTGGTTTAATAGAGTATGATTTGTCATTACTACTTTGAGTATTATCCATGAGCTATAAATTTGGACATATTATATTAAGTGCACATCATGTCTAAATTTGGACTTGTTCTTTGAAAGATATCATTTGGATTTTGACTTTACTAGTCTAGATAGCATTTAAACAAAAGCCCTTTGTTTGAGAAGTGAAAAAGTCAAGTGCATGTTTTGACCATTATCGCCGAAAATTATATCATATTTTTAGATGGCATTTTGGTTCTAAATAGGCATGATGCATGTAAGATTATGATTGAGATTGGGAAAGTTGAATGGGTCTTGGGAATGTTTATGCTTAATATATAATCCCGATTCATTGCTAACCCTTTACTTCCTCATTATGTCCTTTAAAAAGTTTTAAAACTCACTTTGCTACATTCTTAAGTGTAGGATCCAAGCTAATGGCACCAACCGACCCTCCAATTCCTAACAACCATAGATTTCCATCATGGAAGTGAGTTTTGAGCAAGTCTCGGGTATGTGACCTTCCGTCTCAAGAACGAAGAATACACCATCTCGCAAGAGACGTGTCGGATTTATGGATTTGAGCGAAAGAGGAACAAGATTGGATTCTGAGAAGGATTTGATGTAGACAAGTTATGGAGGACGATAGCTTTTGGAGATCACGTTTAAGATGAAGCTACCATCACAAAGATTCGCAATCCAACAATTCGTTAGACGATGGAGTTATTGGCGAACTCTTTCTTTGTGAATGGAAACCACCACTTTATGACGAACAAGGCTATGCATTTCTTGTTCCAAGTATTAAAGAAGAATCTTTGGGAGCATGGTGGAAGATGGTTTTATCCGTTGGGAGAAGACACTAACACGGGGATGCTCTTCATTGCCATCCTTCTTGAGTATCAAGCGAATATCCAATTGCAAAGGAAACCCGTAATTAGGATTGGAGGGATGCTTACACCGTTGTTCTGATATTTCAGAAACAACTTGAGAATTGGAAGAACAAAGATGACGAAGAAGAGGTTAACGATGAAAACCGCATTGAGGGAAGAAGGATTGAGATACAATACTTATTGGACCGAAGATTCATTTTTGGGTTCGGCCCTAATGGAGAAGTCCTCTATACCTTCATGATCGTGCATAGGAAATGGCACTTTTGTAGCCTCCCTTTGAAGCCTTGCACTACAACTGCTGCGGTGACTCCCTCGATTGTCTTCAATCTCCCACCAAACCTAGCTACAAAGAGAACGGAACTCCATCTACACCGATAATCCAACTTCATGATGAAGAAGAGACCCCTGAGATAGAAGAAGATGAAGAAAGCTTTGGACACGAGTTCCTCAACCACCATTGTGAGCCTCCAACCCAAAAAACACCCCGTGAGCATCTCTTGGAGAATCAAGTGAAGCGGAACACTATACAAATTAAGAAGAACACAAGCATGATTTCGCGATTGTGGAAGGCGTTTAAAGGAAGCACTAAGTACAACCGCTATGCCTCATCAATCAATAGCGACGAGGAATATTGGAAGAAGAAGAAGCAAGTGTTCGAAATGTCGAGATATTCGGTGTCTCACCCACCTTTGACCATCCAAGAGCCGCTTGAGCAACCAATACAACCACCGAGACTTTCATTTCAAGAGCAATCATGGAGAAGAAACAGAGAGGACCCCATTGGCGAGACTTCAAGACCAAGGTGGGGACCCTTCCGTTATGAAGACCCCGAGCCATCCATCGGTTCATCAAGACTCTCATACATATGAGTTGTCTAAAAGGTACACCTACACTTTCCATTGTTAATACCATTGCATGTTTTTCATTTTTGTGTTTGTTTTCTGTTAGTCACTCTCACGGATTAGAATTCACCGAGACGGTGAAATTTAAGTTCGGGGGAGGGGCTTAGTACTAATGCTATTTTTAGTTTTGGTGTTTTTCTTTTCATTTCATGCATATTGAGTCTTGCATTGTAGATAACTATGATTTATAAAAAACAAAAAAAATTGAAAAATTTTCAAAAAAGTCAATAACATTTTCATTTTGTTTTCAAAATTTTCATATAGATTGCATACATTTGTCCAAACTTAGGTTATAGGAGCATATAGGATTGCATTTTTCATAGGGAACAATGATGATAATACCTCATAGATGGTTAAGTTTTGCTTAATGAATAATGCCTTCACTAGAAGTAAGATATTGCCTAGACCGCTTTTAGTCTTTGGAAAATTCATAATCGGAAATGACCACTTTAAGGTCTTTGCGAAAGTTGAAGTAGATTATCTTTAGAGTCAATTCCTACCTAAGATTTCATTTTAATGAATTTTAGCATCTTGTTTATGGGCATTGTCATACTTGACCATGGGAATTCATCACATTTGAGCTATGTTCTAACCTTTTATACCACTCTATCTTAGCTCAAATGGCTACTCTCCTATTTAGAGTAGTAACATACCCTTATGAACCCTTAAACCTTTCTTTAAAAACCCCCTATCATTTCGAATTGTGGGGCCTCTTTAGCAAAGTGCACACACGGGCAAAACCCCGAGTGAAATGAAGTTGAACGACAAAGAGGATACTTCCTTAGAGTTAGCCTCACTTTAAGGTTAACTAGAGTATAGGAGGGGAAAATCTTTGTGGTTTTGGATTTGTCTAGTCTTGGGTATGGTTTGTGAATATTGAGTCAAGTAGGTGTTCCTTAGTGCTTAAACGATCCTAGGTTACTCCAATAAGAAAAAGAGAGAAGGAAAATCGAAAAAGATAAGAAAAAGAAGTAAAGAAAAAGACATTAGAGATTAGTAATAAGTTGAAGCTCTAACCTTAGAAAACAAAAAGCTTAGAGAGTCCACCCTAATAAGAAACAAGAATCCAAGTGATTAGTTAGCGTCTCTTGAAAATCAAAAGAAGGTTAGTAGCTTAGAGGTCTAAAATGTTTAAGAATCTCTAGTTGTCTACAAAAAGAGAGAAAAAGAATGAGTTTGGTTCAATAAAAGTTATTGGTTTTTAGGATTAGGATGGGTAAAATAACAATTAAGTGTCTAGATCCTTAGGAAGCAATGGGTGGGAACAATTAGAGGAAGTAAATGCTTTGTATGTATAAATTGTTCGACTACCACCTTGCTTTTGCCTAGTGTCTTCAACTACTTTAGTTTGGGAGAAACCAACCTAAAAATCGAGTGAACCCTCTTCTTTTTACACTTCTTTACATTAAACCCTTCTTTGAACTCCAAACCGAATGGATGAGATGCATTGGCCATAAGTAAAGAACTCACGCCTATGTTTTATTGAATGTAAAAAGGAATTGGCGATGAGGTAGTCTATGAATGCTTAGCTTAGATTCTAAGAGTTGGTCTTGTGATGATAATGGAGAAGTAGTTAGACTCTTAGATGATCTTTGCACTATTTTACTTGTCTTGAGGACATTAAGCACAAGGCATTACTTTTCCTATCTTGGTTTTGAGTTCCCATTTGCAAACCTCATTTCGGGGATTGGTCTTTGTTGTTTTCTTGAGGACAATCAAAGGAAAAGTTCGGGGATATTGATGTGTATATATTTTCATGTATAATTAGGTTCATTTTAGCATAGTTTTATCAACTTTTAGGTTGTAAATATGGCATTTAAGTCTTATAATGCATTAGTTTGAGTCTAGAGTCTAGTTTTGGAACATCTTGCATTTGCATGCATTTTGAAGGTGCAACTTCGGATGGATCTATGGAGGCTCTAGGCATGGATTCAAGGTGTATTTGAAGCTAAGAAATCATGGAGNTAGGAGCAAGAAGCATCAAAAACTGCTCAAGCTTGGCTCCCATCGACCTGCAGGTCGATGGCCAGCTACCTAGGGTCGATGGCCAGCAACTTGGGCAGAAACTCACATGTTTTCCTCTGGAGGTTTCCAGGTATCGATCCCAGGTAGGCTCCCATCGATGTGAGAGGTCAACGACTGACAACCTAGGCCGAAAATACCCCTTTTTAGGGCTTCCTTCACTCTCTCTTTAGTATAAATACATTCTTATGCTTCAAGAACAAAATATCACCTTTCTATCATCTTTTCTACATCTTTTTAGACACTTATTGAAGATCAAAAACCTTGTAATAACACTTTGGATCTTTTCTCTCTAATCTTTCTCTCTAGATCTATTCTTCTACACCAGGGAGCTCAAAGACCCATTTCGTGCCTTTTGATTTCCATGAGATTTAGTGAGTAGATACTCTTTGGATCTTGAGATATGCTAGGCTAGGGATAGATCTTAGAATGATTTATACTAGGTTTAGTTTAGTTCTTCAAAGTTCATTGCTTGCTCAAAGACGCCTAGAAAGTGTTCGATGAAATGCTTGTGAGAACTAAACCTATGTTTTTTACCTTGAGCTATGAGAGTAGTTTGCCTTTAGGGACACCAAGGTGTTAAATGGCTATAAGGGCTTAAGACTCACTATCACATAAATGCGTAGATAGGCAACAAACGAGAGTTGAGCCTTGTAGTAGGTATAGGTGAATAGATCTCCGTCACGAGAGTGGGTTGATCGACAAAAAAAGGGATCCTTGGTCTAGAAATAGCTAGATCCTTTAATAAAGCCTTCCAAACCCATTACATCTCTAGATTGAACCCGAACCCATAAGCATTGTCTTAAGAGCCTACTTTTCTTTTGATTAGATCCAAGTTTGTTCTTTGCTTGCTTTACTTTTATGATATCTTGTTATTGCTTACTTTATTTNAATCTCTTACTAGATCGCCACCTAGACTAGGAGCCTTAGTGTAATCTCCTTGTTTAGATTCTACTAAGTCAAGGCTTTAAAGCCTTGGACGACAATAAAATACTACAATTGACCCCGTTCTCTTGCGGGATTGAGCGTAGGGTATTAGGTCTTAAAAATTAATAAACTTTGACACTCGAGGAAACTCTACGTCACAGACGCAACACAAGATCTTAGTACAGAACCTCCACTACTGCAAAAACACAAGAAAGTGTGGGACAGAGCGTCCATGTTTAGGTGCACGGTGGAATTTTTGAGAGATCTAGCCACTCAGTACCTGGAGGATGAGGCGCTGGTGTGGTGGGATGGAGTTGTAGCTAACAACCGGGACCGCCAGGAGGAAATACTTTCCTAGGGAGGCCATGGACAGGATGGAGAATGGTTTCCTAGATCTGCGTCAGAACGACAATACAGTCATGGCCTATGAGAAGGAGTTTAACAGTCTCAAGAGATTCTCAGGACGGTACCGGGACAAGGGAAAGCTCATCTAGGGGTTTATGAACGGATTGAGGGTTGAATTCATGAACCGCTGTAAGATGAAGGACTATCAGTACTTGGATGAGTTGATGGAGAAGGCTGTTGAGCAGGAGGTGGGTTTAGCTAATGAGAAGAGGCTAGGCAAGGAGACTTAACCCAAGTACGGGAAGGCTCAGGAAGGTCAGAAAAGAGTACATGACCAAACTGGCCCAAAAAGATTCTGCCAGAAGTGCTCACTATACCATATTGGTATGTGTCCTAGGTGTTATCGGTGTGGAGGAATGGGACACAGGATGAAGGACTGCCGGAAAGGGATGCCAACAGAGCCAGCTAGGATAACGACGACTTGCTATAAATGTGGATATCAGGGGCATTATGCTAGGTATTGCCGTGAGCCAGCCAAGATTCAAGCGCTAGTAACGCTTCAAACCCTGCATGCGCTGCCGAACAAACGCCAAGCCTTGGAGCCAGAAGCTATGAGGGAGTCGAACTGATCGCTGGTAAGTGCACCACCCCAGTTTTTCCTTTTCAGCGTTGTGGGCTTGTGTGTTAGAGTTTAAGTTTTTGCATGACTTAGAACACTAAAGGTCAAGAAACCTTTTAGGATCGGTTCTTATTGGGGGTGGGGCAACTTACACTTTGTTCGATTTCAGAGCCACAAATAGTTTTGTGAGTCTGCAGATGGCAAAGTGTTGGACCTTTAAAGGTCAGTTCGTTCGAGGAACGGGAGGGTAGAAACAGTAGGCAGGGAGAGACTTGGAGCTACTGGGATCTACTCAGACGTACCAGTCATACTTTGAGGAGAGGAGTTTGCAGCCAACCTAGTAGAGATGGAGATAGGACATTACGCTGTGATCCTAGGAATGGATTGGCTTGACCATTATGAAGTAAACCTGGATTGCCGGAAGGAAAGAGTTATAGTCCCTAGAAAAGGAAGAGAGGTCATCTTTCAAGGTATTAGAACGACCACCGGGACACCGGTCAAATCCATGTTGCAGGTAGAGGACTTAATAGCGAGAGGGAGCGAGGCGTTCCTGGCCACTATCACCATTGTTAAGGAAGCCTAGGTGCCGGAGATCAGGGATATACCTATAGAGGCAGAATATGAGGATGTATTCAAACCACTATGAGGTCTGCCACCAACCCGGGAAGACGCCTTCACCATCGAGCTAGTGCCAGGGACAACCCCTATGTCTCGAGCTCCATATCCCCTGGCGCCAGCAGAAATGTCTGAGCTAAATAAGTAGTTGGAGGATCTAACTGACAAGTCTTCATCCGACCGAGCAGCTCGCCTTGGGGAGCGCCTGTTCTGTTCGTAAAGAAGAAGGACGAAAGTTGCAGGTTGTGTATTGACTATCGGGGACTCAACAAGGTGACAATAAAGAACAAGTATCCGCTTCCACGAATAGATGAGCTGTTGGACCAGCTGCAAGGAGCATCATGGTTCTCAGAAATTGATCTAGCATCAGGCTATCATCATATTCCCATTGCGAAGCAAGACGTGAGGAAAACGGCTTTTCAGACACATTATGGGCATTATGAATTTGTAGTCATGCCGTTCAGACTAACGAATTCCCTAGTTGCCTTCATGAAGTTGATGAATAATGTCTTCCGAGAGCAATTGGACAAGTGTGTGATCGTCTTCATAAATGATATCCTGGTCTACTCTAGGAGTAGAGAGGATCATGCCTTGCATTTGAGAATCCTGCTGAATTAGCTGAGAGAGCAGTGATTGTATGCCAAATTGAGCAAGTGTAGTTTGTTGCAGAGGGAAATAGGATTCCTTGGGCATGTTGTCTCTGAAGTAGGAGTAGCAGTTGACCTGGAGAAAATAACATCGATTACCAAATGGCCGAAGCCCAAGAGTGCTAGTGAGGTCCATAGTTCCTTGGGGCTAGCAGGCTACAACCGAAATTTTGTTAAAGGATTGGCCAGCCTTGCCAAACCAAGGACACGTTTGACCAGTAAGAGCATGAAGTTTGAATGGACGGAGGCATGTGCGAAGAATTTTGTTGATCTGAAAGAGTGTTTGACTCAGACTCTAGTGTGGGTACTTCCACGGATGAAAGTACCATACGAGGTCTACACCGATGCGTCTGGAACGAGCTTGGTTTGTGTCCTGATGCAGGAGGGGCGAGTAATCGCATATGCATCACACTAATTGAGACCTCATGAGGCAAACTAGCCTACACATGACCTTGAACTAGAAGCAGTAGTCTTTGTCCTAAAGATTTGGCGAGCATACTTGTATGGAGAGAAAGCACAAATCTTCATCGATCACAAGAGCTTGAAGTACATCTTCACCCAAGCATACTTGAATCTGAGCCACGTAGATCGATGGAAATATTATCAGATTACCAATTGGAGATAGCATATCACCCTGGTAAGGCCAACTAGGTTGGAGACGCCTTGAGTAGGAGAAGGGGAAATGTCTCAGAGGCAAGAGAAGTTGGAGAACTTGTCTCTGTGGTATCAAACCTGCAACTGTGCGTGACCACCGTGGAGGATAACACGACAGTCTGGAACTAGTAGACAAGGTGGATTTGCTGTGGAGAATACAACAGGCCCATGAGAAGGATGAGTTGTTATAGAAGCTAGTTGAGAAAGAAGTGATTAGCTATCATGTAACAGTTAATGGGACCTACATGTTTAAGAACCGAGTGTGTGTGCCTTCAGACAAGGGGTTGAGGAATGAGATTCTGCAACAAGAACATCACTCACGATTTTTTGTTCAACCGGGTAGTACCAAGATGTACCAGGACCTGAAACGATACTATCATTGGAATGCCATGAAGAGAGATGTGGCTGATTGGATTTCAAAGTGCCAGACATGTCAGATGGTGAAAGCTGAGCACCGTGTTCCAAGTGGACTACTCTAGAGCTTACCACTACCAGAATGGAAATGGGACATGGTAACGATTGATTTTGTCACGGGACTTCCAAAGACTATTGGTGGAAAGAATGCCATATGGGTGATTGTGGACCGTCTCACCAAGTCTGCGAATTTCTTGACCATAAAGAAATAGGATGGGGCTAATCAACTGGTGTTGAAGTACATAGATGTGATAGTAAGATTACACGGAGTGCAAGTAAGCATTATATCAGATAGAGACACCACGTTCTCTACAATGTTCTGGCAGGCTTTCCAAAAGGAAATGGGAACAAAAGTACATCTCAGCATAGCTTATCACCCTCAGAGAAACGGACACTCGGAGAGGACGATTCAGACTATAGAGGACATGTTGAGGGCTTGTGTGTTGGACTCGGGTGGCAGCTGGGTAAAGTACCTACCATTGGTGGAGTTCGCATACAACAATAGCTACCATGATAGCATAGGAATGCCACCCTATGAAGCTTTGTACGGTAGGCCGTGTTAAACACCCTTGTTTTGGACAGAAGTGGGGGAGATACGAGACCTAGAGCCCAATATGGTTCAGGAGACCGCAACGCAGGTCGAACTGCCCAAGATCCGGCTAAAGGAAGCCCATGATCGCCAAAAGAGCTATGCAGATACCCGAAGGAAGGATCTAGAACTTCAAGTAGGAGATAAGGTCTACCTGAAAATGAGGACATTTCAGGGAGGACACAAGGACCATAAGATGAAGAAGCTCACACCGAGATACATGGGACCGTACCCCATTGTTGAACGGATTGGAGCTGTAGCGTACCGTTTGAGTCTGCTGCAGGAGCTGTCAGATTTCCACAATGTGTTTCTTGTTTCAGTGCTACGGAAGGTAGTTAGAGAGCCAAAGCTCATGTTGCCTCATCTGCCAGCTGACTTGGAAGGAAACTTGTCATATCATAGCCATCCTATGAAAGTCCTAGAAAGACTTGAGAAGGAGGTTCAGGGGAAAAACCGTGATGGTCAAGGTCTACTAGAAAAGTGATGGTATCCAGGAGGAAACCTGGGATGATGAAGAGTAGATGTTAGATGACTTCCCTGAACTCTTTGAGAGTCGGACTGGACAATCTAGCAGAGGTTTGAATTCGAGGACGAATTCCGGTGAAGTAGGGGAGAATTGTAACATCCCAGACCCTAAGGCCAAATATTTTAATGAAGTCCCACATGAAACTCTAGGCCCATTAGGTTTTATGGAAGTGCCTTCTTCTTTTCCCTAGAAAAGGACTCTTAAGGTTCAGAATTAGAGCATCAAAATAACACAGCGGAGATTTACAGAAGTAACCAGCCAACGTCGACCAGCTCACAGCTAGCCGCCGCCGACCAGCCACCGCCGCCGCCGACCTGCCACCGCCGCCGTCGTCGTCTTTCTGTCGTGAGCCGCCGCCGGAGTTAGCCGCGAGGAGGAGAGGCCACCGTGTGATCCGTCCATCGTTCCGTATTCATAAATCCTCAACTGCTCATTGTTTTCTTTGTCGTCAGTAGCTTAGATCGCTGAGGTATAAGCCGTGTGTCCTTCCGTGCTTTTGTTTGATTAAAATTCCTGGCCAAGATTTGTTTGTTTCTGTAGATCTGAACCCTAAATTTCTTCAGGATTCAGATATGCTTTCCTAGAGACCAGATCTACCTTCCAGTGACCTAGATCCATCGATTTTTTAAGGCCAAGGTGAAGAGCTACTGCGTGATCCCTCGTCTTCCCTTAGCTTGTTTCTCATCTATTAATAGCTTAGGCTTCTCGTGTCGTTTGGTCCTGATTGGTGTCTTGATTGTTGATTGCTTCTTTTGTGTGATTGTTGATTGTTAGATCTAGGATTATTATAACAGTTGTTGCAGGAGGAGACAGTACGCTCGTGTAGATCGGGGTACTGGTTCTCTGTGTTGTTTGTGCTTGAGGTACAGTGCGCTCGTGTAGATTGGGGGATGGTATGAGGGGCTAACGAGCCGGTGAAAGACCTGAAAGGGCACGTGTGGAAGACTTGTATGGCAAAACCTGGTTGGTGCATTTCAGAGCATCTAGGAACTTTTTTGAATCTTTGGGTACATTAGGTGCCATCATGGTGTGTTTATTTCTAATCTATTAGTAGATGTTTAGATAAGCAAGGCTTTCGGGCCGCGCTGTTAGCAATCTAACACCTTAGTGAGTGATTCCCCTGTCACTCGCCCCTCTTTTCCCCTTTCCCATTTGCCCCCTTTCAGGTGAGCAGGACGAATAGCTGGAGACCGGGATTGGCATATGGTGTTATTTGGGATAAACATGGTTTTTCTTGGTTTTAATGTTTTGCATTGATTCTCTGCTTCAAATGTTTTTTTTGATTGGTTGGCTTTGGTTGTTGAGTTATTTGAGACCGATTATGTATTTGAGTTGTTTAAGTTTAATAAAGTTGATCCTTGGGACATAATCTGTTGTTTTGTGGACCAGAATGGTCAATGGTTGAGTCAGGAACTTCATGAACCTTTTCCGCCTCAGAATTCGGGATGAATTCTTTTGAAGGGGGGAGAATTATAATATACTGGTCCGCAAGTTCTGGGCCAGTTGAAAACTTATTAAGAAAGGCCCAAGCCCATCAAAAACAAAACATTAAGATATTCTATTTAATCCCTAAAGCCACCAAATCTAAAAGCTTCTTCATTATTTTCCTTGTGCCATCGCAGAGAGAGAAGAAGAGAAGAGAAGAGAAGAGAAGAGAAGAGAAGAAGATTGTCCGTGCAACCTTTAGTGACAAAACTAATATTATCTAAGAGAACTGATGGATGGCCAACCAAATAAACAAGGATTGATCTGAGTTTTATACAGTAAGTGTTCCTCTGTTAGATTTATCACCTCCATCAAACGGTTTGTCATTTGAAGCTCTCTACTGAAAGTTATGGTTGTTTTCAAGAGGGGTATTGGTGCAGAACGGATATGCGACCAGAAAGGAAGAAGGGAATGATCGGTTATCCAAACAACGTCTGATAAAAGTAAATTCGAAGGCTATGGCCATAGAACATGTAGGGCTTCAATCTGAACGGTCGCATCTCATAGTTAATAGTTAGTTTTCGAGTTATGCCTTCGTTTCTAAGTGATAGTGAATCTACCAGATTTCTAGATCTGTCTAGTTTTAGTGTGAATGGCGTTTAGTTAATCTAGAGGTTGTTTTCTGGGTTGGTTTTCTGTAGGAAGGTGATAGACCCTCATATCTATCAACTGGTGAAAGGGAAACTAGATTCGGATCCTTATGAAGGGAGAAGCGAGCCTCCATAGTTGATGCTGCGAATATGTCCTCCGCAAGGAAGCTGAGCTCGGAGCTGTTTTTCTGCAAGTGGCAAAGTTGAGGGCGTATACTAAGTTATTGCATTTGGAATCTAGGTTATAACGGTAGTCTATGGTTAAACGGGCCAGTGTCGAGCTATATGTCTCGGCACGAATGTATTAGTTATATTATGTACTTGCTAAGATACTACTATACGCCTAGAATGCGATTGCGTGTTTGGTCGCTAAGTCGAGCATAGGTAGATGTATGTGAATATTGTGATGAGAACATAGAACTGTTTAATTAAAGGATTAGAGTAACACGACATTGTTCAATAATTGCGAAAGAAATATGAATTGCATGCTAAATTGGTGAGTTGTGTTTGCGAAAGAGAAGGGGTGAAAGGAAAGACCTTACCTGTGATGAGGGGAAATGAGAGTATCCATTCAGAGGAGAGTGACTCCGGGGGAAATGTGAGTGCCTCGGGGTGAGGGGAAATGGGAGTACACCCGCCAGAAGAGTGACTCCGGGGGAAATGAGAGTACCTCGGGGTGAGGGGAAATGAGAGTACCTCCGCGAGAAGAGTGGCTTCGGGGGGAAATGAGAGTACCTCGGGACGTCACTTAGTGGCTTGTTGTCGGGAAGTTACTCACCCCTCCTTTTCCTCTTTCTTTTTTTGGGAATTGTTTTGCAGGTATTCATGTTAGAAGTGATGTTTAATGTACGAGTTGGTGATTTTGCGAAAGGTTTTGGTCTGTACCGGTTGGTTCACTCCCTACCCGGGACAAGGACGTTACATGAAGAGTAGTTGATGCATTAATTCTAGGAGAATCCTAATAGAGATTAGAACCAATCGGAGTAGTTTCTGCCAATGGTGTTCATTATTATTCTGAAAGACTGTATGGTGTCGAGACCAATCACATAGAGGTGAACTTTTGGAGAGCCAAAATCTATTGAATTCGTGGTAACATTACGACAGTAGATTGCAAACGTTCGATACAACGAATTATGACAGACAAACTAATATCTTTTCAGTCAATTCGACTCGTTATAGGCTATGAAGCTGGAGCATTTTCCGCTCATATTTCGGTGTTGTTTATTTTTCTTCTCTTATCCGCTACTTTTTTTATTTATAATCTTCTGTCAAAAATCAAAAACAACAATAAACATTTCGACATGGTTTACAAAAAAAAAATGGCCTAAAAGACACCGAAAACACACAAACTAAAGATCATAGAGCATCCTTATTGCAAATCTCTAAGGTGAATCTCTCATAATAAAAATAAATAAATATAAAAAACACTAACGAAGAGAAAGGAAAAAAAAAAAAAAAAAAAATCAATTCTTCCCTAAGAAACTCAAACTTCTTCATGAAAAACTCGAAACATACATGAATCATACAGTTGGTCTAATTTTATTTATCAAATAAATTTTTAAGTACAGTACTATACTAATATTATATTTTTGAAATTTTCACTTTAAAAACTAAACCGATAAGAATGCTTTAACCATCTCTAAAAAATAATTCCTTTTTCTATAAAATACAGTTTATTATTTTTCCATTTTAACTGTAAATAGGTGAAAATATTTTTTTAAGGAAAATTGTAATAGTTAAATCAAAGATAACCATTAATTAAGTTTTAATTCTTCCATAAAGCAAAATTACACTCTTTACCCTTTTAATTTCTTACAAAATTGTTCATAAAAAAGTTGTGTTCCTATAAAATGCCTCTAATATTTTTAATATTATTTGAAACATTGTTTTTTTGGTATATTGAGCAAATTAACTTTTTTAAGGGGAAAATCTAGAATAACCCAAAAAAGGCATAAATAACTAGAATAACATCACAAAACATTAGAGTTATTTGAGCTTTTCTAATATCCATGGTACCCTTCCAGCAACTTGTTAAAAAAAAAACTATTAACAAAATGCTATTAATGAAATTCGCTGGAAAGTGCAAAAAATCTGGCAAACAAATCTATAGTGACTTTGGCTTCTCTAAAATTTGTAAATATGTATACAGATTTATTTTTTTGAACCTCAGATTTTTTTTCCCGAACTACAGATTTATATACATACATGAAGCCACAAATTTATCAACTTGTCACATTTTTTTCACAGATTTTTCATCATAAATGCTACAGAGTTTTCAGTGTCTCACAGATTTTTTTTGAAAATCATTGCAGATTTATTCTACTTTACTACAAACTTTTTGTTTTCTACAGATTTTTTGTGCAATTACTGCAGATTTTTCAAAACACCACAAATTTGTTTTTCGATCGAAAAATTTGAAAACACGACAGTACAGATTTTGTTTTGTCTTCAAAAGTCTGTAGTTTGGCTACAGACTTTTTTGAAAAAGTTAATTACTAGACTAACGTCAAGTGGCTCCTGATTTTTTTTATGTCGCTACAGAGTTTTGGAGAGCCACAAATTTCTATGCTTTGACTACAGGTTTTATCTTGTCATGATGCCACAAATTTTTCTCTGTCTAGAAGAACAGAAAAGTTTTTTCTCGTCACTACAAATTATCTTTATAGATTTGTTTACCTTTTTTGATTTTTTTTTTATATTTTATTTCCATTGCTACAAATGTGTATAATAAATTATTGAATTAAACAACAGTTAAAATAAATATGTAACAATTGTTTTTGGGTTTTTTGGACATTCTTCGATGGAGAAGAACAAGAACAAATTATAGATGATTTTAGGGTTTTTGAGGGAGAAATCAAAGATGAAGAGGATAAGAAGAAGAGAAACTAAGCAATATGTAAGGAACATCTTTTATTGATCTTAAGAAAATCGAGTACAATAAGTATGTGTTTCGAGGTCTCGGATCAGATTGGTTTCGGGGGTCTCCTGAATTAGGGTTCTTCCCTTTGTATTTATAGCTTTTCGAGTTAGGATTTCCATTTATCTTATGGATAACTCCTATATTCGAGCTTATCATACAAAAGGAATATTTTCCAAGGTTCAATTAAGGTATTTGTCCTTATCTCTTAAGATCTTAGACCGACTTAGGGGATATCCGCCCTACCTTTGCTATTGCCTCAGCTTGGCGATGGTGTCATTGGCTATGGTTTGGGTGATTGCCTACAACCATGGGCTTATCTATGTCTCCTTGGTCTAGGTTATGGCCAGACTCTAAGGGAATAAATTAACACCCAACTGTTACCCCCCCCCCCCNAGTAGATCATGTCTTAAGAGATTTCGGTTCATACCTTAGTGCTGGAATCGACCTTGTGTAAGTAAAAATAAGAAAAAGCTCCTGCCATGGTTCCCGCTGCTATGGCTTCATCCTTGGTGAGTCTCATTAGCGCTTGGTGGGCCGCATCTTTTTTTATGAACTCTTGGGCTTGAACTCCATGGCGTAATTTGGGCTTCTCTTTTGTCTTTGGCCCATAGCCGCCATGGCTATAATAGGCGGGAAAGTGATGAGTCTTGGTCATTTCACTTTTTGGCTTACCTCTTCAAAGTCAGATTAGGGTTTTATCTCAAAAGATCACCACTTCCTTGTCTTTTTTCGGTAAGCCTTTAGCGCATTTCCAGTAGATATGGATTTCTTTTACCCTTAGTAGCGATTGTGCTGAGTTGATAGCAATAGACCTTCGATATAGCCTTTTTAAAAGAAACATGATATTTTTAGAATGCATCCAAAGGTTTTAGTAGATCCCAATCTGTCGTCGTTCCTTGACCAAGGGTCGCTAGAAGAAGTGTGGGTTCTTTTTGATCTTCCACCAAGCCTTCCATTCAGTTGCGCTGATGATACCCAAAGGGCTGTCAACTATGGTCCCTCGAACATTGCCATATATGAAGTGTACTTAGAGGCTGGTTTTCGAAGATCATTGCCTTCCCTAGTGATAGCAATGGCCATAAAGTATGGGATCTGTCCTAGTCGATTTTCTCCTCCTGCATTCTGCATTTTGACGTATATCCAGGCCTTGTCCAAATTGACATCTATTCCACTGGGAGTAGATGAGGTTCTTTACACCTACTACTTCTTTTTCTACCAGAATGAACCCTTGAGGTATCACCTTCACACTATAATGAGCAAGGAGGCTTTGGTGGCTGATCGGGCTCACTGCGTCAGGAGGGCCAAGGATGAGGTCTACAGAAACCGTTATTACCTTCTCTCTTTGGGAGATAACCCATAGTTTTTAACTCGCTGGGAACGCAAAGGTCTATAGACTTGATACTGCTTTAGATATTCCTTGACCTTGCTAACGCCTTACTTTGTGCTTGTTTTGTTGTTATGCATAGGTCATTACTTCACCGTCGAAGTCGGGTAGACTAGGAGTGGAAGCGATCTTGGGACTCACCAAGGTCCGGAGGGCGGTTGACTTCCTTCTTAGTGAACACAGCTTGAGATACACTTCCATCTTCGGTAAGCCTTTCATGATTCTTTCTTGGGTACCTTGACTAGCCGCGTTCCATCATTTTGCTTACTTTGTTGCTTTCAGGAGCGGACATGAGCAAAAGACCTGCGAACGTGACCTCTGCGGCTTTCAAGAAGTACATAGGAGGAAGTGCTAAGTTGGTGGATGTTAAGGCCCTGTCCGATGAGGTCCCTGCCAAGGAAAGCAAATCCTCGGTCAAGAAGATGATCAAGGCCTCAACCGATTCTCCCGCCGTCTAGAAATCTTGCTCTGTCAAGGAGATTTCTTCGACTCCTGCTTCCACTGAGGTTACCCCTTCTCAGCAATACACCCTTATTGACTACCTTCTGACCCCTGGTGCAGCTGACATAATGGGGAAACATGCTCACCCTGGGGAGCATGTGTGCTCCAAGATTCTCGAGATAGGCTTCTGACCAGCTCCTTTCCCACTAGTTTAGGTTACTGTTGACCTTAGTTCTCTTTTGCAGGCGTTCGCATTTGCCTTCTTCAATGAAGAGGACACATGGGCCTTGAAGGAGGACGTGGCCAAGGCTTGATGAGCTAGTGAAGATGCATTGGCAGAGCACTCAGCAGAGAAGAAAATGGTTGGAGCTCTGCAAAAGGAATTGGAGGCCAGGAGTCGCGAAGCCAGGGAGCTTAAGGAAGCGCTAGCAAAGGCTCAAGGAGAGGCGGATCGTCTTGCTGTCAAGGTAGAGGCTAATTTCAATGAGGTAGATAGGGCTATAGCCAAGGCGGAGATGGCTGAAGGCGTCGCAGAAATAAGCACCAAGTGGGAAATGGCCAAGGACTTCTTGACTGGGGCTCATAAAGACTAGCCCTTAGGTAACTTCGACTATGAGGTCAAAGAAGTACGTCGCCTGGAGCCGTTGGCTGAAGGAAAGACTGCTCCTCCTCTAGAAGTGATGCTGGTATCCCTGTCCAAGGACCATCTTGATCTCTCCAGCCCTGAGGCCCCTCCTCCAACGAACACCCCCTCCCCCGAAGAAGAGAACAAAGAAGAAGAAGGCGTCCCTAAGGCGTAAAAAAGCATCATTCTTTTTTTGTACAGGCGTGGGCTTCAGCCAGCGTCAATGCTTGTCCTGTTCGTGGGCATAGAACTCTTTTTGGGCCTTCGTGCCTTTAAATTCTGCAGTCGAGCTGAAAAGCCTCTAAATTTTTCTAGGTCCTTGAGGCCCATGACTTTTTAATCTTGATGGGACACTAGGGCCATCGTTCCATTTTCCCATTTTCTGCTTGATCTCTATTTCTCGGTCGTCTTCTTAGTCTATCATTCCGGTGGACATGCTCTATCGAGGAGGCCCTGAGTCAATATTACGGCCTTGGTGAATCGCAGCAGAGACCTTTGCAATGAGTTTGCGATGGTTGCGCTAGATTATCTCTATACTCCTTTCTAAGGGTATAGGATTTTGGATTCGTCTTGTTTGATATATAATCTTGTCAGCTCCATGGCAAAGGTAAACTTCTTATGTTCTCCTTGGAGTTCTAGGGCGCTCTTGCTCTTTGGACATGACATCCAAATTTATGGGCTCTCGAACTCGTTTGGCCGGAGCGCTCTGGTCTGTTGGTTTTGGTCGGTCTAATGGGGCCTATACATCCATAGCTTTGGTAGGTCCACGATCTTTCGTCGTTGAACCTGCACTCAAAGAAAAAGGTGGGGCACATGGCCCTTTGTGGACCATGGTCTCTTGGGCATTAGATTTACAAATTTTTATATTTGATATCTAAGCTCGGGGGCACATGGCCTGGAGAACCATGGTTTTGTGGTGGTCTTAACCATTAGTTGGGGCCTCAAGCCCTTGGTAAGCCAAGGTCGCCTACTAACTTCACATCGTATGAGTCACGAGCTCATAAGTGTTTAGTTAACAGGCCTTGGTCTGGATTGGGATCCATGTTTCAAAATATGAGATTTGTGGGCAAACCTGCCTCTAGACACAAGGCCTCTTTGGACATCTAGTCCCTAGGCCAAAGCCTTATTTGACACCATGTGTCAGAGTTTTGCTAGCTTTATTGTGAATGCCCGGTTTTAAGTTTTTCTATTAGCCGCGTACTAGGATGGACAGGGGTGCACATATCCATCAGTTTTGCTAACTCATAGGTTTGATGCATTGCATCTAACATCTTTAGGATTTGGCCTGCATTTCGCCACAGCCTTTCAACCATTGTTTTTGGTGACTCGTTCGCATTACGCCATGACCTTTTGGCCATGGTATTTAGGATCTGGTCCATATTCGATGACCATAGTTAGGAGCCCGTCCGTATTCTGCCATGACCTTTCGACCATGGTGTTTAGGATCCCGTCCGCATTATATGGATTTTTTTGGCACAAGGCCTTGGTAGATTCCTAAGGTGTTTTTTAAAGATGCTATATCTTTTTCTCCAAAGGAAATCGTTATTCTTTTCCTTCAAGAATGCATTTTAAGACCTGCAGTTTCTTTTGTCAAAGAATAGTGGAGCTTTTGTTACATAATTGAATTCTAAGAAAAACGATGGCCATCTCGTGGATAAGCAGGTATTCCAAGGCTTACACCAAGGTCTTCCTCTCTACAGTAGATATCCCAGTTGTGGATGGCATTCCAGCTGTTCTATTATTTTGTACCCCCATGCTCCCGCCAAGCTCGTCTCTTGCCTGTGGTCTTGCTCCCTGATCGGTATGCAGCATTATTCTTTGAGGGTTGCTTCCTTCGTGCAGCGACTCAGAAGAGATCTCCATGGCGGTATCCATCGAGCGGTGTTTTGGAGTAATGGCTCTGAGGGTCATCTGGTAGCATGAGCGGGCCACTCCTGATCTCCTCTGATTTCCCTTACTCCCCAAGGTGTTGGGAATTCTAAGGATTGATGCAGAGTTGATGGAATAACCTTCATATCATGTATCCATGGCCTCCCCATTATTGTGTTGTACGCCGAGGAGCAATCTATGATGAGGAACTTGGTCCTTTGATTGACACCTCCGGCATACACTAGTAGGGTTACTTCTCCTATGGTCTGCTTTACTTCGCCGCTGAATCAAACTAGAGAAGTGGAATATCTTGTGATTTCTTCTTCGCTTAGTCCCAAGCCTTCAAAGGCGTGGTAAAGATGATGTTAGTTGAGCTGCCATTGTCAACGAGGATTCACTTCATGAGGTAGTTCGCAACTTTCAACGATATCACTAGGACGTCATGGTGTGAAGTCGTTATTTCTTCGCTGGTATTAGTAGTGAAGCTTATCAAGTCAGGGCCATCTTCGCGCTCTATGATAACCACCATGACGTCTACTCCATGGTTGATCTTGGCAGCGCAAGTGATTCTCTTGGCAGCAGAGATTGTCACCCCGCTTACTTCTAATCCTCTGGTAGTGAAGTTGACATCATAGTTGCGCCTTGGTGAATCAGGCCTTGTTTCAAGGGGAACGTCATTCTTGGTCTGCTCATGAATGAGTGCCCTTCCTATTTCTGAGAGGAATTCTCGAAGGTATCCCTTTCTGAGCGACTCATTCACTTTGAACCTTAGCTGGAAGCACCCTTCTGTTAAGTGACCACGGTCATGGTGGAAATCGCACCACTTAGACGTGTCTCTCTTGTACTGAGGGGAGCGCATTTTTGTAGGCCATTTGACCTTTTTGGACATGCGTCTCAACTCAGTCACTATCTCAGCTGGGGATATCACTATGCTGGACATGTCGGGCTAGGTCATGGGGACATACTTCTCGTGCTCCTCTTTTGCTAAGGGCCTCAGCCATCCTCTGGGGCCACCCTTGGTGAAGTGTTCAGGTCCAGACCTAGCATGAGGTTTATCATCCCTGAAGGCCTTGGAGTGACCATGGCTCTTAGGATGATTTCTTTACGCAAGTTGGGCCTGATAAGCTGGGTCTTCTTCCCATTTGATTTGGGCCCAAGTATTGGAGAGTACGTCCTCATGGTATGGCAAGATTACTTAGTGAAATCCTTGTATAGGTCCCCATCGTGCAACAGTCCCTGCCTAAAGGCTGATATGGTCGTAGAGGTGACGCAGTTGGGGACTTCGCTTTCACTCCATTGAACCAATGGACTTACTCTCTCAAGCTCTCGCCAGGGCATTGTTTGATCTGATAGAGGTCATCAGAATAACGTCTTGGGAATCGGTTACTAGCGAATTGTTCAAAGAAGCGATCCGTTAGCATGGCGAAGGAGTCGATGGAGTCGTTTGCAAGATTAGAGTACCACAACAGCACTGGCCTGTGAGGGTTTCTCCGAATCCTTTGCGCATACAGACTCTAAGTGCTCATAGCCATTGGGAGCAGTGAGCATGCATTGGCGATACTGCGAGATGTGCGTGTCTGAGTCGGTGGTCTCGTTGTACAAGGTCATGGTTGGCCAAGAGAACTTCCTGGGTACTCCGTGATAAGCAATAGCATCAACGAAGGGCGTATCTGCATAAGAGTTGGGAACGCTCCTAATAATTGGTCGAGCTACCCCTGGAAGACGCTTTATCATGTTCTCCATAGCTTCTAGTCTCCCTCGTTAGCATGGCTTCCATATCAAGAGCCTCGTTAGCATTTCCCTCGTAGGGTTTGCTATGGCTATTTTTGTGGTTGGAGCCAGGGGTCTGGGTGAGATCAGAGCTTGGAGTCGGATGCGTCTGAGCCTCCTTAACGACCATCCGTGGCATCTCGCCTAAGGTTTGCATCGACGGGAATTTTCTCTTAAATCTGGCACGCCTCTCGTCGTCTTCGCCATCGTCTTCGAGCGCGTTAGCATCTGTCTCTGCCGTTAAGGCTTTGAGAACCGCATTCTTGTCTTGTAACTCCTTCAGACGAGCTTCATTTTCTTTTAGTTTCACCGTGATCAGCTCGTACTCCTGCAGCTTTGCCGCGATCTGCTCGTGCTCTTGAAGCTCCGCCGCGAACGCCGCATCGTCGGCTGTCTCGGTTACTTTTTCTTTGGTTGTACTCGTAGCTACTTCCCCGGACACGGATTCGAGGAGTTTCCTACCTCCTGGTTCGGATGAACTGTGAGATTCGCTCATCTGTGATGTTTTGTTCTTGTTGAAATCTCTCCGTCCTTCTAGCGCTAAATTATTTCGAGATTTTTTGGACGTTCTTCGATCGAGAAGAATAAGAACAAATTATAGATGGTTTTAGGGTGTTTGTGGGAGAGATCAAAGATAAAGAAGATGAGCGAAAGAGAAACTAAAAAATATGTAAACGACTTCTTTTATTGATCTTAAGTATATGTTTCAAAGTCTCAGATCGGATGGGATTTGGGGGTCCCAAGTACTAGAGTTCTTCCCTTCGTATTTATAGACTTTCGAGTTAGGATTTCCATTTATCTTATGGATAACTCCTATATTCAAGCTTTTCATACAAAAGGAATATTTCCCTAGATTAAATTAAGGTATTTGTGTTTATCTCTTAAGATTTTAGACCGACTTAGGAGATATGCGCCCTACCTCGACTATGGCCTCGGCTTAGCGATGGTGTCCTTGGCTATGGCATGGGTTATCACCTACAACCAGGGGGCTTATCTAAGTCTCCTTGGTCAAGACTATGGCCGGACTCTAAGAAAATAAATTTATCCCCAACAACATCAAAATAAAAATTTATTTATTAATTGTAATGTTTTATAGTTTATCATATTTCATAATTATCATTCTTTTATAGTGATATTTCAATATATTAATACTTTCATTAAAAATCTTTGTTTACTTTTTATGATTTATTTACATTAGAAAATTTATATAAAATTTATTTTCTTTTAGTGAATTTAAAAAATTAACAATAATTTTATTTGATTTTCACTATTTCTTTGTTAATTTGCGAAATTATTTTTAATATTTTCATCAAAACTTAATAATTTTATTAATTTTTCTTATTTTTACTAATCTTTATATGTCTTATTATTTTCTGTCAATTTTAACTATATATTATATGATTTTATTATTATAAAATTTTTAGTTTTAATTTTTATTATTCTTTTATATTAGTTTTAAATCAATTTGATTTTTTAACATAAACTTTTATTTTGATTTTATAAAACATTTATTTAAATTTTATAAAATTTATTTCTGAAATTTACTTTTTATTTTTAATGTACTTTATTTAAATTTTTTATAAAAAAACTTTAATTATATTGTAAAATGTTTTTTCTAAATTATATTTCGGTTTTATAGATATAAATTTTAGTTTTAATATTAAAAATTTTTTTTTAGCTTAAATTTTTTGAATGTTCACTTATATTTTTATTTAAATTTTTTTGATAAATTTTATTTATATAGTTTTTTGTTTTAATATATATTTTTAGTTTTTAATTTTATTTTTTTCTTTTTCTTTTCAGGTTTTAAATTTTGTTTTTTATTTAAAATTTTAGTAGTTTTTTTATATTTTTATTTTTAGTTCAATTAGTGTGAAAAGTAAAACATGAAGAGTTTAATGTAAATTGCCAAAAGATTAGAGTTAGATTAGTAAAGGGTTAGTTTTTGTCATCTAGCCTAATGTCAAGTAGTTTCTCTCACTAGAGGCATGTGAAGGGTTCGAACCCTGGTTCTGTGAGATGGCAGTAGAGATGGTGCAACCACTAACCCAATTATTATTCTCATTTCAGTAAAAAGTTTTTTTTTTGTCAGCAATAAAAAAAGTTGTTATTCAAGTAATTTTTAAAATTTTTAAAATTATTCTAGATAGTTTTTTCTTTTTTAGTATTTTTATAATATTTTAATATTTTTGGTTGACAATACCAAAAAATTTAAATAATTTTTTACGCCATTTGGCGAATTCACTCATAAACATATACTATACGTGTACTATTCAGGGTAGGCAGAGTTACTAGTCTTGGCTCAAAAAACAATAGGCCACCGAAAAAGTGTCGCAAGACAAATCAGGTAAATGTCATGATTGTCTACCCAAAGCGGGGAAAAAATGAGAAATGGTTTCTATTTAGAGGTTTTTTTTATTACTTTTCAAGGGAGGAATAACAAGAATGAAATATGTAAATGATCATTTATTGATGTTAAAATAATCGAGTACAATGAGTGAATTCTAAGTAAAGATTCATATCTTTAAATTAGAGTTTTCTTTCTGTATTTATAGCATTCGAAAAATAGTAATTCTATTTTTTTTTATGGACTACTTTTAATTTTGAGGCTATCTTATCGAGAAGGAATATTTTCACTATTCTATAAGGTAATAGTCTTTATCTCTAAGATTTAAATCATTAAAAGGGAATATTCGCTCAGCCTTGGTCGTGGTCAAGGTGTAGCTATGTGCCCTTGGTTAAGGCCTTGGTTTACACGTTCTGCTATAGATGTTATTTACATGTTCTTGGTCTAGCTAAGGCTATGCTCTAAGGGAATAAAATTACCCCCAACAGTTGAAGAGTAAATTCTTTTTTATGAGACCTTAAACATAGACTTAGCCTTAGTGTAGGATTGACCCCGTAAGCTGAATAAGTTTAGCTAGAGTCATAGTTGTTGTCAGTATTGTCGTCCTTCGCCGCTATGGTTTCATCCTTAATGATTTTCTATAGTGCTATCGGACCGCATCTAGTGATTGAATATGAGCCTTGAATTCTATGGCGGTGTATGAGCCTACACGATCTGGGCTCATTAACAATATGGCTTCATACGCGGGAAAACAAAGAGTCTACCATTTTTTAGCTTTTTCCGATCACACCCTCTTACGTCAAATCAAGACTTCTTCTCTAGGAAATATTGCTTCCTCTGCTTCTCTAGTGAGTTTAGTCTTCTTCTGATAGATCGTGCTTCTTTTACGCCCGTAGGTCGATTTTCTTAGATAATTTTGAAAGAACCGTTTGTGATTTCTTCTTAGGGTTTTGGCATCTGCGATGTTTCGAAGGTTGTGATTCATGTTCTGATCACTTTTCTTTTTATTCATAGATCTAAGACTTCCCCCTTTGTTCGCATTCACAATTGCTTCTCTTTTTCAAGGTAACTCTTCTTGGCGCTTCTTTATCTTGCCTAGATCCTAGAAGTAGTGATAGACAAAATGACATATTATTTGCATATACTCTCAAAATGGCATATTATTTGCATATACTCTCATCTCCACTTCCACTTGGCTCTTGATTCTCTTTGTTTCTTCACAATTTAAGCATCAAGAATCCATCATCCCAAGCTCTCAAGTTGCTCATCCAAAAGTTGTACCTACAAATGCAAAAGAATGCAATTCAAAGAAAAAATCCTAAACTAGACTCAACTTAGAAATTCATGAATTCTAACACCTAAATGCATTATATACAAACTAAATGCAACTAATACACATACTAAATGATGTTAAATATGCGTTAAATCATGAACACATCAACTCCCCTGGACTTGTCCTTTGGTTGTCCTCAAGCAAACAACAAAGACCAAACCCGGAAGAGAAGTTTGAAAGTGGGAACACAAAGCCGCAATAGAAAGAAATGCCTTATGCTCAATGTCCTAAAGATTAGTATCATAATGCATGGATAAGCAAAGACTCAATGTACTTCGCCATATTCATCACAAAACCATCTCTAGGAACCTAGTCTAGGCATCCACAAGTCACTTCCACAACCAATCTCATTAACATTCAATTAAGCTTTCATATGCGTTCTTTACTTATGGGCAAAGTATCTAATCCATTTGGTTTGGTAAGAGAGAGTATAATAATAATAAGAACTGTTTAAAGAGAAGGTTTCTTTTATTTTAAAGGTGGTTTCTTTCAAAAAGTAGTACAAGACATTGGGCAAAATCGAGGTGGAGTCAAACAATTTATGCATACAAGGTCTTACTTACCTCTAATGATTCCTACCCAAAAATGCCTAAATCTACTTAACTACTCTTTGTGTTTCCATTAAGATCCTTGAAACCAAGATCTTTTTACTCACTAAAGCTCAATTTTCTCTTTCTTCTGATGAAATCAAGAGATTCATTTCCAATATGTACCTAGCTTCTAATCTTCTTTCTATTTTCTAGAGCCACTTTCTAATCAAACTTTTGATTCATTTTTCTTTTCTTAGACATTGAGTTTGGACTCTCTAGGGTTTTCTTTTAAATTGCTAAGGTTAGAGCTACTCTTTTTCAAATCCCTAGTCTTTTTCTTCTTCTCTTTCTCGATTTTTTTCTTTCTCTTATTCCCAACTCAGACCTTGGATGATATAACTTTTAAGTACTACTTCCCATGGTTGAGATACCAACACATTCCAATACCAAAAAGCAAAAATGAACATCAAATATCAACCTCTCTATATTTCTAATTAGCCCTAAAGTGAGGCTAATCCTAAGGAAGCACTCCCTTGTCGTTCAACTTCTTTGCACACGAGTTTTTGCCCATGTGTGCACTTTCCGAAAGAGGCCTCACATTCAAATTAATAAGGGGTTTGAAAGGAAGGTCTATGGGTTATAAGGGTGAGGTAACTACTCTAAGAGTGAGAGTAGCCACTTGAGCTAAGAAAAGGTGGTGAAAATGGTAAACATAGCTCAAGTGTCTCGTGTATATCCACGATTAAGTAAGACTAAGCTCATAAGCAAGATTAGTAATTCAAGTTTAAGTTTCACTTAGTTGAGATTAGCCTTAGACTAAAACTAGCTTCAATCCTCACCTAAGACTTCAAGAGGTTAATTCCAAAGATTTATTCTCCTTTGAGTTCTAGGTGGTCTAATCATTATTATACTTCTAATGAGGGCATTGAACATTAAGAAAGATTTAACTATTTACAAGGCTATTCTATCATTGTTCCTTATGCAAAATGCAATCCTATATGCTTTTAACAACCTATGTTTTTATAAATGAATGCAATCTATATGCCATGATTTGGAAAAGAGATTCAATTTTTTTTTTGTTGAAAAATATGCATATTTACAATGCAAGACTCAAATATGCATGAAGAAAGCGAAAACATCACAACTCAAAACATAATTAGTACTAAGCGCCTTGACGTAGAGGTTTTCTTGGTGCCAAAGTTTAATATTTATAAAACCTAATACCCTACGCTTAATCCCGTAAGAGAACGGGTACAATTGTAGTATTTTAGGATCGTCCAAGGATTTAGAGGCTTGGGTTAGTAGAATCTAAACAAGGAGATTATGCTAAGAGTCCTAGTCTAGAAGGCGATCTAGTAAGAGATTTTCACGGGTCTCTACTAAACCTAATCAAAAGTGGAGGTAACCATAGTGATTGAGCAATAAAGAAAGTAATACCAAAATAGCATTAAAGCAAAGAGTAAACTTAGATCAAATCAAAAGAAAGATAGGATTCAATCTAACGAAGTAATGGATTTTAGGTAAGGCTTTATTATAGGATCGAAGCTATTCCTAGACCAAGGGTCCCTTAATAATCGATCAACCCACTCTCGTGACGGAGATATATTTACCTATGCACACTACAAGGTTCAACTCTTGTTTGTTCCCCATCAAAGTATGCATGTGATAGTTTAACTTAAGCCCTCTTAGCCATCTAGCACCTAGATAACATCCACTCTCATGGGCCCAAGTGAAATACAAAGATCTAGTTCTCTCAAGCATCTCATCGAACACTTTCTTGGCGTCTTTGAGCAAGCAATAATCTTTGAAGAACTAAACTATATCTAGTAGAAATCTATGCCAAGTTCTAGCCTAAAAATCCATTACAACCCTAGATCTAAACCTATCCTACCATATCTCAAGATCGAAGAAGGATACACTCACTAAATCTCATGGAAATCCAAAGACATGAAATAGGTCTTTGAGCTCTCATGGTTTAGAAAAATATATATAGGGAGAAAGATAGAGAAAATAAGATCCAAATTACTCAAAAAACAAAGAGTTATACAAGGTTTTTAGATCTCAAACAAATGTCTCAAAAGAGGTTTCAAAGTTTAAGAAAAATAACTTAAAGGTGTTTCTTTGTTCTTGGAACATAAGGAGGTATTTATACTAAAGAGGGACTGGAGGAAGTCCTAAAATGAGGGCATTTTCGACCAATGTTATCAGCCATCGACCTTGGAGGTCGATGGGAGCTTGCATCTGGTTGATGGGAGCTTCCCTTTGGCAGCCAAGTTCTTGGTTGCATGAAAGGTGAGCAACCATCGACCCTGGGTAGCTAGCCATCAACCTCCAGGTCGATGGGAGCTTCCCTTTAGCAGTTTTGATGGCTTCTTGCTCCTCTTTTATGCCTTGGTTATCCTCAACTCTTCCATAGCCTTTTGCTCCGTTTTTCCTTGATTTCTTAGCTCTAAATCAACCTTTAATTCATGCGTAGAGCCTCCATAGATCCATCCATAATTGCACCTACAAAATGCAAAGAAAATGCATGCAAATGCAAAATGTTCCTAAACTACACTCTAGAGTCAAACTAATGCATTCTAGGACTTAAAAGTCATATATACAACTTAAAAGTGGATGAAACTAAGCTAAAATGAACCTAATTATGAATGAAATTATATACACATCAACACACCCGGACTTGTCTTTTGCTTGTCCTCAAGCAAACAACAAAGATCAAACCCAGAAATGAGGTTTGCAAGTGGGAACTCAAAACAAGATAAGAAAAGTAATGCCTTATGCCTAATATCCTCAAGACGAGTAAAATGGTGCAAAGATCATCTAAGAGACTAAGTACTTCTCCATGATCATCACAAGACCAACTCTTATAATCTAAGCTAAGCATCCATAGACTATCTTATCATCAATTCCTTTTTACATTCAATTAAGCTAAGGCGTGAGTTCTTTACTCATGGGCAATGTATTTTATCCATTCGGTTTGAAGTTCAAAGAAGGGCTTTTATATAAAGAAGTGTAAGAAGAAGTGGGTTCACTCAATTTTTGGATTGGTTTCTCTCAAAAAAAGTAGTGCAAGATACTAGGCAAAAGCAAGGTTGTAGCCGAACAATTTATGCATACAAAGCAATTACTTCCTCTAATTGTTCCCACCCCATTGCATCCTAAGGATCTAGACACTTATTTGATATTCTACCCATCCTAATCCTAGAAACCAATAGTTTTTTTTGAACCACACTCATTCTTTTTCTTTCTTTTTGTAGACAACTAGAGATTCTTAAACATTTTAGACTTCTTAGCTACTAACCTTTTTTTGTATTTCAAGAGCCACTATATAATCACTTGGATTCTTGTTTCTTTTTCTTTTAAGGCTGGACTCTCTAAGCTTTTAGTTTTCTAAGGTTAGAGCTTAAACTCATTACTAATCTCCAGTGCCTTTTTCTTTACTTCTTTTTCTTATCTATTTCGATTCTTCTCCTTCTTTCTTTTTCTTATTTGAACAACCTAGGTTCATATAAGCATTTAGGGAACATATACTTGACTCACTATTCACTAACCATTCCCAAGACTTAGACAAACCCAAAACCACAAAGATTTTCCCCTCCTATACTATAGTTAGCCTTAAAGTGAGGCTAACTCTAAGAAAGTATTCTCTTTATCGTTCAACTTCAATTCACACGGGTTTTTTTCCTGTGTGTGAACTTTCCTAAAGAGGCCTCACATACGAAATAATAGGGGGTTTTAAGGAAAGGTTTAAGGGTTCATAAGGGTAGGTTA
>OVAN01003653.1:0-28308 GCA_900406275.1 Anastatica hierochuntica
AAAAATTGAGGTTTAAAATGGCCGAAAAAAAGTTGAAGGTTTTTTTGGCTTTGATTTGAAAGTTCAGGGTTTTTTTGGCAGTTTTCCCGTTGATTAAATGATTAAAATACTCAAATTTACCTAAAAACCTGAGCTAAGAAACTCTCTAAAACTTGCAATGGAGATGCTCTTAGATTTCCAAGATTCTAAGCATACAAGCAAACAAATATATTTTTTTTTTGTGAGAACAAATATAATTTTCTTTATTAGCTACACCTCTAGATCATGGACTGCAAAATTTCGCTAAGGCACTTTTAAAAAAAAAAAAAATATATATATATATATATAATTTTAAACATTTTAATTATATTTATTTTAAAAAATTAATCTAACAAATAAGGTTGTGACATTTGGCATGAGGTTCTTAATTTGGGTTTCTTTAAAACTCCAAAATAAGAACCATTTGCCATGGATTTCTTAATTTTTTTCTCTCTCTCATTATTTAAATATTTTTTTCCTTAAAAAACTTTGTTAAGAAACCATGGTTAATGGTGTTCTAACGACTTGCCTCACTTTACCTTCACCAACATCTATCTCTTCCACCAGCAAACTGCATTGTTGATATAGAAAATAAATCTTTAACACATTAGCATATGTCCAATGAAACCTTTAACAGAACCAGAATCAAAAACCTATGGGTGCTTCTATGCTTTGCTATTAGTCAATAGTGATTTTTCAGACTAACAACTAACGGCGTTATCTCACTTTCTTATGGGCTATAAAATTTATCGGCCCATTTCTCTAAAATTTCTTTTTAATAAAATAAAAAGAAATTTTTTATTTCCAGAATGTGATACCTCTCACAATCTCCAAAGCCCTAGGGTGGTGTGTTTTCGTCTTCTACGACGACGGAGACGGCGTTTCCGACGCTTCTTATCCCAGCGATTAGGTCGTATAGAGTTTCAATTCAGCCGGAGAGGCGGTGTCTGATTTTTTTTTCCGGGGATAATGGCGAACAGGACGGATCCAATGGCGAAGAACATAAGAGGGACGAACCCTCAAAATTTAGTGGAGAAGATCGTGCGGACGAAAATCTACCAGCACACTTATTGGAAAGAGCAGTGTTTCGGTCTCACGGCGGAGACGCTGGTCGATAAGGCCATGGAGCTTGACCACGTTGGTGGAACCTTTGGTGGTAATCGCAAGCCTACTCCCTTCCTTTGCCTTACATTGAAGATGCTGCAAATCCAGCCTGAGAAAGAAATTGTCGTCGAGTTCATCAAGAACGATGATTACAAGTATGATTCCTAAACTAAGCTCTTCGATTTCATTTCGTTCTTATCTTGATTGGATACTGCAACTAGCCTGGTCTTAGTTGTTTCTCAAGCACATATGTAATGATAGCTATTGGTTTCTTTTGAAGTTTTAGTCCAATGATCTCTCTAGCTTCAGATTCATGCTCGTGTGCGGTCGCGTTGCTTGTTTCTCAACGTTTTGGATGTTGCAAAGGTTGATTACTGAGAAGATTTACTTTGGTTTGGTTTCTGCAGATATGTTCGCATTCTTGGTGCGTTTTATCTCCGTCTCACTGGGTCTGATATTGATGTCTATCGCTACCTCGAACCTCTCTACAATGACTACCGAAAAGTGAGGCGAAAGCTTTCTGATGGGCGTAAGTTTTATTTTCTTTCAATGGTATGTTGTATTAGGCTTTTGGTTGATTTGTTTCCTTACCAATTTTGTTTTCTTGGGTTGGAACAGGTTTTTCGTTGACACACGTGGATGAAGTTATTGAGGAACTTTTAACCAAGGATTATTCTTGTGATATCGCATTGCCACGCTTGAAGAAAAGGTTTGCTCTTTTTGCATTTAATCTTTATGTTAGCGTTTGGTTTCTGCATCATGGTTAGATGGTTAATATGTCCCTGGAAGGATATAGGTTGACGCTCGAACAGAATGGCTCTTTAGAACCAAGGAAAAGTGTTCTGGAAGATGACTTTGAAGAAGAAGAAGAAAAGGAGGAGAATGAAGGGAGTGCTGATGGATCTGAAGATGAGAAGGTCACTGCGTCCTTCTGCAGTAGTCTTGTATTTGTTCTGCTTTCTGTTTACATTTAGCAGCTGTATGTTGATACCATTTCCCTCGTCTTTTACAGGATCATTACCGTAGGAGTCCTGAAAGAGAAAGAGACCGAGACAGGAGACGCGACAGCCATAGACACAGGTATCTGAATCCCTGCCCTTTGCTAGCTATATTCTGTTGCTTTGTATCTGGATCCATACCCTTTGCTAGATACCATCTCTAAATATTATATTTTGGTTTGTTTGTTGCTTATGATCGTGGAAGCTGTTTGATCTGGCTAATGCTCGTGCATCATGTCTAGTATTCTCTCTTTTGAATGTTTGTTTCCTCTATTGGCATCTCAAGCCATTAGCGGTTGCTTACAGCTTCCGAAATTGAAATCGCAGAGATCCTAGCAGGTTTTATTGTACTGACAGTGTACAGTGAGAAGTATGATGGATCAGACATTTTTGCAATTGCCTACCTTGACAGACGGCAATTCGTCATTGTTTTCAGCTCAATCGGTGTTATATATTTATTGCAGATTGTCATTATGAATGATGTTGAGACCTTAATTGCTTGTTTCATGAATTATAAATTTGACCATTGCGTTGTTTATTGGCAGGGATCGTGATTATGATAGAGACTATGATATGGATCGAGAATATGACAAAGATTACGAAAGAGAACGTGGGCGAGGTCGAGACCGGGATAGAGATAGGGATAGGGAGAGAGACAGAGATCATTATAGAGACAGGGATAGGGAAAGGGGAAGAGATAGAGAACGAGACAGAAGAGACAGGGCAAGGCGTAGAAGTAGAAGTAGAAGCAGAAGTAGGGATCGTAAGAGGCACGAAACAGATGCTCGGGATCGGGAGGAGCCGAAGAAAAAGAAGGAGAAGAAAGAGAAGATGAAGGAAGACGGAACAGATCATCCAGATCCTGAAATTGCAGAAGCTAATAAACTGAGAGCATCTTTGGGATTGAAACCTTTGAAGCTATAGGCAGAAGCAGAAGAAAAACTGGAGAACCGAAACGAGGACATCACTATCCAAAGTGAAACTTGGTTCACAATTTCAGATGTCCAACTAAACCGGTTACTACACTATCGAGTCATCGATTACTTTGTTTTGGTATGGAAATTGTAAGAGAATCTTTGTATGTGATAAACCGGATACGAATTGTGATTTTAAAAGATTCTGTTATTGATCTCCTGTAACTTGGTAAACCGGTTAAAACGACTCAAGCACATATGCTTACGTGGCGATATCTTGTACGAGCACAAGCGCATATGAGTTTTTTTGTGGGACCCACCGGGTAATGATACGGTTTCATAATCATTAACCATGACGACGCGCGTGCTTTCTAATCTCAGATCCTACTCACGACGTCGTTTTAATGCTCCTCCTCCGTCTCCATCGCTGAGCAAATCAGCCATTGATCCGAGTTTCCCGGCAGAAAAAAACAATGTCTGTTAACGACAGCATCGATCCTCGGTTCATGTTCCACGTGGAAGATGAATCTTTGCGGTTCCGTGTGGGAGATCCCGTTACTAAGAGCCGGGAGCTCGAAACCGTCGGCGATCGCCGTTTTGGAAATTCCGGAATCCGGCAAGGGTTCTGTGGAAACAGAAGTGAAAAGGATCGAACCAGTTATTCCGATGGAGACGACAGCGGAGATGACGTCTGTGTTCAAAGACGAAGCTCTAGTAACTGTGATTGTGCAGCTGAAGAAAGTAACAGAGAAAGTAAAAATACAGATACAGGTATCTACTGTATACTTAGTTCAAAGTCTCTTGTTGTTGAAGCTCTCTTCCTCTGCTAGATCATGGTTTTTACTCAGGTTCAGTTGGTTGGGAACTAGTTGTGAGAGAAGATGAAGAGGAGGAGGAGGAGGAGGAGGAGAAATCACCGAATCATCGCCATGGAACGGAGTTTAAAGTGACACATAGTAATGTATCTGACTCCAACCATCACACGCAATCAAAGCGAGATTTTGCTTCTTTGGAGAAGGAGAGAGTCACTAGCGTTGGCTCTTGGGAGTCTCTCAAGTCCATCCTCTCTGATCCTGTCACGTAAGTGTTAGGACTTAATGTCATATGTCCTTGTGGTTTGATGGAATGTGTAAAGATTAGTTCTTGTCATGATTTCTCTATGTGTTTCTTTGCCTTTGGATAGTGGAGTCTTGATGAATGATGCTACTATACTGCCTTGTGGACATTCTTTTGGATCCGGGGGATTACAAGAAGTTAAAAGAATGGTAAAAAACTAATCTGCTTAAAGATTATTTGAAATCATAATAATCTGAGTTTTGACCATTTCTGTTGTTAGAAAGCATGTTTCACATGTTCCCAACCTATTTCAGAAGGATCATTAAAGCCAAATCTGTGTGAGTTTATACCACCTTACTATGTTCAAATGAAAGGCTTTAATCTCTAGATGAGTATCTTCTTTTCTTTCTGAACAAGTTTATGGGGTTTGTTCAGCTCTCAGGGTTGTTGTTCATGCTTTCTGCCAAGAACAAGAATCAGATCATATTCACTCACTGAAGCGAAGGAAAGAAAGGTTGGATCAGGTTTGTTTTCTTTATATTTGTAAAACCGTGTAGCCTCATCTACAATGAGATACCGGATGAGCAAAGTTTCTTTCTTCTGATCTGCAGTACAAGAGAAATTTATGTATTCCACGCAGCACAGAAACTCCTAAGAGTAGTAGTAGAGGCATTCAGTTTCCTTTCTCCATTGGAGATCGTATTATTATAGAGGTCTGAGATCTCTTCCTTCCTACTGGGATTACTTTAGCACGGTGTAGAAATGCTAGTTTAACGGTTTAACAGACAAAACTTTCTTATGCCTTAGGGAAACAAAAGAACGCCTCCACGTTTTGTTGGACGCAAGGCTGTTATAATGACGCCGTGCTTAAATGGATGGTTAAGTCATTTTGCTCTAACTAAATCTCTGCACACTCTTTACACCCATAAGATGTAAAACTCTGTTAACACAATGGGTTTCTATACTCAGGTACGTTGTGAAGACAGTAGACAATGCAGAGTCCATAAAGTTGCAACATTGCTCGCTTGCCAAGATTTCAGAAAACTCGCCTCCTAAGGTAACGGTGGCTGAATTGGCACCATCTTGGCTCTAGCTTATAGGAATCAGCATCTGCAGTTTTTCAGACAGGAGAAATTAGGTACTACATTTCATCATATGTAGTATAGGAGCGACGACAATTCTCTTTTTTAACTCCATTGTCTCGTATGATTCCGGTTCATACAAGGAAACTTTGCTCTTCTAAAACAAACATGTGTATTGAAGCAAATGCCAACTTTGTAGCACTATAAAAAAAAAAAGGGTCCCTTCTAATGTAACATACACGAATGACGAAAACATCAATCGCTTGTGATTTACACTGCAGATCATAGGCTATGGGATTAGTCAGAGACCCGGTTAACCAAAAACAAAAAAGGATTAAGAACCCGTAGGCGACGACTTCATCATTGACAGAAGAAAACTGCAGGTCGAAAAAATGGAAGCTGCAGCTGCCTGAACCGCCATACTAGTCTCCTGAGTCCCCTCTTTCCTAGAACTGCAAATGTGTCGTATAGCGAGAAAAATGGTTAAACTGTTCTTTCTTTCTATGCCTCTAGGGGACTTCTTAGGCAAATCTCCTCACCTTGAATCTGATGTTTGGGAACTGAAAGGCGAGTACTGGTCCATTTGTCGTAGACCTTCGTTGCATCGTGACTGCATTTCATTCACTTGGTTTAGCGAATGTTCCTGCAAATTTCAGATCAATGGTATCAATACATTAAACACTGCTTTGAGCTGAAATCCCTGCCTACAATCAGTCTTTTCTTGAAGGGGGTGGATTTATACGCACCAAATCTCTCTCTTCATCATAAAGAGTTTTGCTAATGTGATCAAATTTTGCAGACCACTTAATCAGATGCGTTTCTGTTACTGCTTTAGCAGAAGATGCAATCGTATTCGTCATCTGAAGAGTACTTTCGTCATTAGAACATTCTCTTGATGAGATGAGAAGTGGAAACTCAGTAGTCAAAATATTTTGAACTCTATACCTACTATCCTGCACAGCTGGAACAATAGCACAAGATCTCAGTCAGACCACTAAAACTCAGTAAACCAGAGGGCCCGAGAAGCCTCACTGCGGTATTTCTTCCAATAAGTTAATATGCACCTGAAAGTCGTCCGCTGAGATCTTGGTGAAGAAAGTCCAACCATTGGGAAGCCACGGTAGCAGCTATAAAGCAAACAAACGTTTTCCTTTTAAGGATTTCTTTCCGATTCCACTTCTGCAATGAATTAATCATCATGCACCACAACCTAACATATATCCTTCTGGCATTGCCAGACTTACTGAAACCCGTAACACAACACTATGCCTTTTATTGACAGAAGTCTTCGTTTTTCACCACGGAACTTGACTACTAATTATACTTCAGACATATTTAGAGGATCAAGGAAAAATGTAACTCGTGGTGATCTAAAACATGACAAAAAGCACTGACCTTCAACAGCAACAGACGTGACTTGTTCCGGATTTGTAATGGAATTGGCATTACCAGATACCCCGGTGGATAGTAACTTATAGGTTAATGCCAAATCTTCTCTGACTGGCTCTGATATTCCGAGGTAAACAGAGTTACCAGATATTGAAATTGAATGTTCTCGTCACTGGTCTAAATTGGTTAATGTGACATCTTAATATTGAAAACGAGAATTATCGATACCTCTTACATTCAAATTGGCATGTCTATCCCCCATGGTAGCATCATCAGGAGCATTTCTAATCAGAGCTTCAATAATTGAGCAAACCTGTTTCTTACTCCTAACATGGTTAATTATCCCCGGGTTCAATTCCGTCAACAATCCACTTGGCGCGGTCACATTTGAAAACCTATCTACTTGCTGCTGTTCCTTCCTAGGAACCTCGTTTCTCTTCTTCAAAGAATCTCCTCTCCGCTTATTCTTTTGTTGTTTTTGGGCAGGTATTTCAACAGGAGTACTTGATACTGCAGAACTCGGCGCTGCTACTCCACCCAAAGGGCCAGAAACAAAACCATTTCGCTTCATTTCCATCCACCGCCGCATCGAATCTGACTTGCCTGATGAACCCGCTCCACCACACATCTGAAGAGGTCCTACTTTTTCACTAGCTGGAATTGAAAACGAAGGATCTACTGCTCCACGCGGACTGCCAACAGATTCAGAAGTCTCCCTCAGTTTCAAGAGGCTGCTATTCTTTGAGACACCACCACCTACGTGGCCTCCTCGTGACTCACAGTTACTATCATCTTTAAAAGTATTGCTCTCAAGCAAAGCCTGCTTTCCAGAATAAGCAACACATCTACAATCATCTTTAGCAATTACTTTAGAATCTTTGGGCAAGCAAGTGCTGGTCTCAAGAACAGTAGGAGGTTTTACATCTTTAGCATCAGCATCAGGAAGAGAAGCCACAAGCATTTCAGACATATGTTCCCTACTAAGATTTGGTTGCTTCTGAGCAATTCCATTTTCTTTGTCGGATTGCATATTACTAGTTTTAGTATCTGTCGCATAAGTATAAAGTAAATTTTTTAACAAATCATCTGAAAAAGATCAATTCTAAGAATCGAATTCGAGCATATTCGCTCCCAAAATTTAAAACAATCCGAAGAATTTACCAGAATCAACATCTTCTAATTTCACACGTTTAGACTCTAATTCATCTTTCTCTTCTAATCCATTTCCTTTACGCTTCTCCCCCGAAAGCTGACAAATTGGGAAAAAACCCAGACACCAAGAACAAAACCCATAAACAAATTGCAAAAACAACAGCAAAATCCGAAGAAGAAGACGAAGAACCAAACCCCAGAACTCTATACCTGTTCCGAAGAAACCCCAGAGGAAATTCGTGTGTGTTCCTCCATATTCAGACCAAAAAGAGATCCTTTTTGAAAAATCCAGGTGCCCAATTACGCAGAAAGAGTCCACACAAACGAAAAAAACGAAGAAAATTTATTGAGATTTGGAAGCTGAAAATGAAACACAGAGAGAGTGAGATTTGAAGAAATGATAAGGGTATGGAGTTGTGTGTTGAGTGAGTGAGATGCAGAAAGCTTGAGGATCAATCGATGAAGAAGCAAGAAATGATTTTGAATTCAAATGGACACGAAAGGTTTTTGATATTAAGAAAGGAAGGCAAACTCGCATTCTTAGAGCCTTTTATATTCCCCTTCAAAGAAAAGGTAGGGCTTGCCTTAATTAGTTAATTATCTAACTATGTCTTTGTGGTTTTTTATGTTTATCTCTTTAGAGCATGTAGTGAACCCTTTAAAAGTTCTTAATTTGAATTTTATATTATTTTTTTGTAGATAAGATTTAAAAAAAAAAAAACAAATAAATGCACTAATTGCGGACCGTCACGTGGCGGTGGAGCCCGCGAATAGTGCAAGCAATTCATTGAGATTGGGTTCTTAATTAAGATATTTTACGACTCATATCTTAACTATTTCTATTTTTATATTATTATTTTTCCTAAGATATTGTGCTAAGAAACTATTAACATTCCCCATTGGGGATGCTTTTAGTATATTGTGTTTTCCTCCTCTACCTACTCAAATTCCTAATATTTTTTTTATCAATTTTATTTATATATCTACAATTGCAAATTAATCTTTCCAATTTACTTTATCAAAATTTTACAAAAGATATATGTGCTAATGTATAATTTTGTAATATTACCAAAAAAGTTGAGAATGTAAAGATCACAAAATTTTATTAAAGCATACTAAAAAAGATAAGATTTTAATATTTAATAAAATTTTTAATGCATTGAAAACAGGATGAATTTAAAACGAATTTAAAGAACTTAGAAAACAATTCTATTGATTTCAATATTAATATTTCTACCATTTATTGTATCAAAGTTTACACAAAAATATATGTATCATTGTATAAAATTTTAATATTACTAACAATTTTTAAAAAAAATATTATTAATATTAAATTGAAATATCTTTGATTTTTTCAATTCATGTATAAATGCAGTTGTATATCTATAATGCTACATCCAAGATTCACTTATCCTACATAGTATGAAGAAGAATTCGACATTTAAACTCGAATTATTATTTTTTCAACCCACTTCCTCTATAAATAGTATGTTACATATTAGTTTAAATTTTATGTATGCAAATAGATTGATTATAATGTTTTGGAAAATGTTAAAGAAAATATGGATATGCTAATCATGAAAATATATCAACAAACTTATTAGAGTTGGAAAAGAACAAACCCGAAACCATGTCAATAAGTATTAAATTGTGTTAAAAGGGTAGTTTGATGGCTACCTTTTTAAGTAGCTTAAAAAGGGTGATTTAAAAAATTAGATAACTTTTAAATTTTAATTATAGAAATGAGTATTTTTAAGTTTTTATTGTAAAAATAGGTAATTTTTCTCAGTTCCATTTTTTTATCATTATATTCTTGTCGAGTTTTACAGGTAAATCGAGTTTAACCTACTTTTATAAAGAAAACTCACGTATTTTCGTTATTTCTTTCTTTTTTGTAATATTAAACATTACACACTTTTTTCTTTTATTTATACATGAGATACAAGTTTATAAACACTATTTTAGAAAGAAAAATACCTATATGGATGAGTAAGAAAAAAAAATTTGGTGGCTATAGTCGTAACAAAAATACCCAAATTGTTGATCAAAATTTATGTAACATTATAAATTACCCTACTTTATATTTTTCAAATTTACGTATTAAACACGGTTACTCGTTGAACGTTACATACAATAGTCAATTAATTAGACCGTTTTTTTAAAAAAAAGTGTGTAACCAATTTAATATGTAACTATACGCATTTTTTGGTAGGTAATCAAAATCGAAAACAACCAAAAAACTTGAACACTCAAATTTGACGCGAATTAAGTTTAGCGAGTAAATAAAGCGTTGGACGAAATGGTAATGAGCCAAATTTAACGGGCCTAAAAATTTCCATTGCACACCAAACCCAAGATCTTAAGTTACTGTGGGGAACAGACCGTTTTTGTGGATTGTTTTTAAAAATAATTAAGATAAATAAATGGAAATGTGAACACAGTTAAACATTGAATTTGGTAAAATTAACAAAATCGCAAACCTTAGTTTCGTGGAAATTGAAAGAAAATGATGAGTTGCGAAGTTAAAGGAAAGAAATGGAAGAAAATGGATGGTGTGTAGGTAAATTGTCACATTGTCTCTGTGCATCTAGTATTCCTTTGTTTTTAAGTTACCAAATCATTATTTTTTTGTTTTAGAGTTGAAGTGGATACATACGTCGTGGTAATGGTTGGTCACTGATTATATACGCAAACGGAGAATGGGATCAAGATTTACAAGTCAAAAACGAGGAAGAACATTGGTTTTTCAGCTTTTGGAAGCGTAATTGATCTCATGGTTGGTACTTCAAAGTTGTATGGGTTGGACAACACAATTGTTTTAGTTGAACTAAATTATTGGGAGAATAATTTGCCGTTTGAGTTGAAGATAGTAAATGATTTTAGAAGGTTTATCTCACAACATCGAGATTGTTCATCTCATTCAAATAAAATGTTGGTGATGAATTAGAAACTTAAAAACCTTTAAAAACCCACTCACCAAATTTTCAAAATATAAATATTGATGTTAAGAGACCTTTAAATGTAACCTAAGAGTTGTCTCAAAACAACTCTACTTCCTTTACCGTTTATGACATTAATCAAAGAAAGGTTGTCCATGGTGTTTTTCATTTAAATTTTTCGTTTTACATTTCTTGCATTCAATAAAACTTTTATGAGCTATCTTATTTTCAAGTTTCATTTTCTATTTGAATAAACTATTTAGAATACAATCTATTTTTTTTTATCTTGTTCACAAGTATATCGCAATTATATAATTTATTAAGACCGAACACAAACATAAATAATATGGTTTGACGTATAAAATGTGTTTTTCTCGTACATTGTGTTTCTCTCATCCAACTACTCAATTGCCTTCTAAATTCCCCTTAAAAGAAACAAAGTAGGGTTATATTGTCTTAATCTTATTTGTCTTAAGAAGCAAATGCCAATTTAGCCAATTGTCTATAACTACATTATCTTTTTTCTCAATACAATATCTCCTCTACATATTATTCAGTTGCTAATATTTTCTCCCAATTTATTTTTATATATTTCCATTTGCAGAATTTCTTACTTTTAAAATTTAACTGTAAAACTTTTTCAAAATATTCTATCAAAGTTTACAAAGATATATGTGGCAATGTGTATATTTTTGACATTACTAAAAATTTAATCAGGGAAATCTTACAAAATTTCATCCAATAAAAACAAAAATCTGAGGTTTTAGACTTTAGTAAACTTTTTAATGCGTTGAAAATACGAAAAATCAATTTATTTCATTGTTGACACCACAAATATAAATTATCTAGAAAACAATTATGGTGATTTCAATTTTTTTGTACTTTTTCTATCTTGAGTCAAAGTTTACACAAACTTTAAAAAATCCATCACTACAAGAAAACAGCTGATTTGCGAGGAAAATTTGAGAGGAAACTATTTCTTCGCAAATTTGCGACGAATTTACGATGAATCTGCTTGGAAAATAGGTTCCTCGCATATTAGTCGCAAATATGTGAGAAACATAATGTCTCGCAATTTCGTCGCAAATTAACGTCCAATTTGCGAAGAAAGTAAATTCCTCGCAAATTTGCGACCAATTCGCGAGGAAGATGCTTGGAAAAGTAGTTCCTTCGCAAATTAGTTGCAAATGTACGACGTAAAGAATGTCTCGCATTTTCGTCGCAAATCTACGACGAGTTTGCGAGAAAACAACGAGTGACCGTAGTTTCCTCGCAAATCTCTCGCAAATTTGCGAGTAAATTGCGACGATAACTCTTAGTTAGGTGAACACGTTTATCAGATGCGTAACAACTATTTGGGAGGATATATTTCCTCGCAAATTCGTCGCTATAAATACATCTCCACCCTCTTCCATTCGTTCACAACATCTCAAAAAAAAACTCTAAGCAAAAAGTTAGGCTAAACAGAAAAAGAAAAAATGTCGGGTTCAGGGCATGAAATTTTCTCTTTACGAGGGTGGATGTATAGGCATAGAGATCCATATACCGGGGAAGTTACGAAAGAGTATTGGGACGGCTTGCGCGGGTTCATCTATCAGGCGACAAACAACTCTTTTGCGCTAGAGCACGATAAAATCTTCTGCCATTATATTAAATGTGGGAACGAGAAGTATATCTCAATTGACAACGTGAAGAAAATTTTATATAATAGAGGGTTCACCCCAAGTTACTATCTATGAGTTTCCCATGGAGAAAGTTGTAATGTTGAAGAAGGTACTAGCTCTAGTCGTGGGAACCAAAATAGAGGAACTAGTCGTCATCAGCATGAAACATAAAATATGTTTCATGATATGGTTACAAATGCATTTCAGGAAACATCATACGCATTTGATGAAAATGCTACATTTGCTGATGTTCCATATTATGAGGAACCAAACGTAGATGCTAAATTTTTTTTGATATGTTAGACGCTGCTTATCAACCTATCTATGGCGTGATTATTCATATTTTACATTTCATTTACCTCGGAGTGGTGAATTTGCGATGTGTGTTGTTCAGGTACGACTGGTATGACCCAAACGTCGGTCGAGGAGTACGAGTGGACAATTTGGGGGTGAAAGACGTAAATGCAAACAAACGGTATAAAAATTTGAACCATTGTTCTCGCTTCGCAAGCAGAGTACGTGACATTCGTTCCATATCCACGATTAAGAGAACGACGGGAGCAATGGCATACTGTGATCCATGTGAGTCCAAGGGGTCGTATAATCGGAGCTGAAGACAACATTTTGCTACAAGAGGATAGGACAGGAGAAGACACGGCTATTCCGATCGAATCCATTGAGGATGTCATACATGTTGATCCAACATCGCGGGATTTTGAGGATGTACATTCAAGCGACAACGAAGACACTATGCGTGAATCAGAGGAGGATAATGATGATGAAGAAGAAGAGTCAGACGATGAATATGACTCTATTTATGTATCTGATCATTTTGACTCTGATGATGATTGATGTTATATATTATGTTTGTAAAATTAATAAATAACAATTCGACGTATTTATGCAAAATTAAATGTATGTTCATTAATGTGACTAAATGCATTGTCTTTGAAGATGAAAATGACTTTTATGAACAAAAAATTGAAAAAACCTAATTTTTATAAGGCTTCTATAAGTAACTTGGACTATATAAGAAGGATGTCCTACATTTGCGAGGAAAATGCGAAGAATCCTCGCAAATTCTTCGCACAACTTTGCCCTAAACCCTAAACCCTAAATCATAAAAACTAATTTTCTGTCACAAGTAACATAACAAGCAAAAATGCATTAAATAAAAATTATGCGTCGGCAAGGTTATACGAAAATGAGACTTTACTTTATAATGTATACAAACCAAGATAATTTTTTTAAACATGTAATGAAATTATTTGTTATTTGAATTAAAGTCATTCGATGATTTGAGAAACAATATTTGACACAATCGGACATCCAAAAAACTATGAAACCGTAAACCGTAAAGCAATTGTAAATGATTTAAATTTTTTAAAATTTTTAGGAATCCTCGCAATATTGGGCGGTTTGTCATAAATTTTTAGCGATTCCTTGAAATTTTTCCAAATTTTGTGAGGAAATTGCGAGGATTCCTCGCATATTCCTCACAATTTTGGGAGCCAAAAGAAAAAAAAGCGGGAACCCTAAAATTTGCGACGGAATTGCGAGAGAATTGCGAGGAAGCAAAATCCTATATATGACACCACCCCTTCTTTCTTCTCATTTATTCACAATCCACCATCTCTCTAAAATCTCTCTAAAACTCTCTCTAAAACACAAAAGTCACCCAAAACCCCTCTCACTCCATATTTGGACTTTAAACAATGTAAGTTTTTCAATTAAAGTTAATAGTAGTATGCATGTTAGGTTTTATGATATTTTGATTTTGAAAATAGAAAATGATTAGGTGGTTTAGTAGGTTATAAATTTAAGATATTTTAATAATTGATTTAAAAAAGTAATTAGATTATGAAATTTAAGTTTAATTAATTATTATTAATATTAAACTCAAAATATTAAAATATTATTGTAATATGAGTTAAATAATAAACTATTGTAATTAATAATAAACTCATAAATTTAGTAATAATTTTGATAAATTAATAGAAATTCATAAAATGAAATAATAAATATATTAATTAATATTATTAAATTTGAAATGATATTATTAAATATTATAAATTAATATTGTTCTAAAAATTATAATAACTAATTTCAATGAAACTGATTTTTAAAATTTACGTAATTCTGTAGATGGACTCCCTCAGATCATACGAGCCTTATCTACAACAGTCCGCTAGGTCTACACCAGGCGATTCCAGTTCCGGAGACGTTCCAGACACGTTCCCAGAGCAACACGAAGCACCCCTTGCTGCTCCGTCCGCGACGGCCCCGACGCCACGTCCGCCGGGATGACCCTATAGGATCTTCTGCGTAGTCCCGCTCGGGCATCTTTGTCAATCCTTCACACTGAGCGACTGGTGGGGACACTATGGTTTGACGAGGACAAGAAGGTGGCGCAAAAGATCACGAAGATCTTCATGCGCCACTATTCGGGCTCGTACACGAGCTTCCCGAAGACTCCTCGACTAGTCATCGATGGCTGGTTCGAGGCATTTATGGTAAGTGATTATAAATTATTTGTCCCAAATAAAACTTTTAATTATTATAAATTTAAAATTTAATTTTGTTTCCCCAACAAACGTATAACTGGGAGCAGATGTACGACGATCGGGTCCGGGATGAGTTTGAGACATAACTCAAAGCCCGCCTCCCAGACCAGGTCAGCTGATGGAAGAAGAAGTGGAGGGCCATCCGGAGAACTCCAAGCCGAAGTGGATGGACGGAGACGTGTGGGGCCAGCTAGTCGCAGANAGTCGCAGACTAGCAGAGAGGGACCCACACGGCTAGGAGCGAACAGTGTATCTCGGCTCGGAAGAACCCTGAGAGACAGAGGGCTGAGACTACACACATAGACGAATATGATAAAAGGTGATAAATAAGTTAATTTGAAAAGAAAATTGTAAGTCAATTTTTCAAAAATAAATAAATAAATAAATGCTTAAAGTTCTTTTAGTAGTTTAATAAAAAAAACAATTAAATTTTTTATTTGTAAATAAGATCAAAGACGCAGACTACGACGTTCCCGATCTTCTAGTTGTGCTAGAAGAGATAAAGAAGAGGTCCGACGAGACGTTCATCGACGCGAGGTCCGAGCGTGTCTGCGTTGAGGTCCACAAGCGGATCGATGAGGTCGAGATCCAACTTTCCATGGAGAACCCGGATAGCTCGGTCCAGTCTTGCGGTCTTTCGCAATTCGAGAAGAACAAGATTTTTGCTGAGGTTAGTAATTTATTAGTTTTATTAAATTATTTGTTTCATTTAATTTTTTTAATATTTATTAATATTTGATTTCTTGTTTTATATTGTAGGTTGCTCCCCGGTCGAAAAGCCGGTTTTTTGGAGTTGGGTGTCTGCAGTCCGAAGCATCTTCAGCTGCCACCGGTGTTCAGCCGTCTCGTGCCAGCTCGAGAGATCTAGTGGAGAAGCTTCAGAGGACTGAGGCGGAGCTCGTGGCGGCTCGCGAGGAGGTCAACACGGTTCGGTCAGAGATGGCCGAGTACCAGGAGTGGACTCGATCACATGCCCTTCTCTTCGACTGGATGGAGAAGATAGACCCAAAGTTTGCCGAGTACGCTCCGTTGTTGCGGAACAAGCCAGCTCAACAGCAGAACCAACATCCAGACAACAATTAGAATTTAGGTTTTCTAGTATTTTAGATTTGTAAAATATTTAAAATATTTATTGTTTTAGTATTAATTATGCTAAAATTTCATATTATTAATTATAATTATAATTTTAATTTCAATTCTAATATTTTTTATTATATTTTTATTATTTTTCGATTAAAATAATTTTTTTTTTAAAAACGTATTTTGCGAGTATATTGCGACGATTAGTGGCAGTCCTCGCAAAATACTCGCAAATACTTTGCGACGAGTCTTCGCAAATCCTCGTAATTTCATCGCAAATATTTCGCGACGAAATTACGATGATTCCTCACAATTCTCTCGCATAGTTTTGGCGATAAAATTGCGAGGGTTCATTGCAGTTTCATCGCAAAATTTTACGATTCTACACATGATCGCAAATTCCTCGCAAATATGTTCCTCGTAGATTCTTTGCAAATTTGCGAGGAATCTACTAATAACTATTTTCCTCGCAATTTTGCGAAGAAATTGCGAAGAAAATAGTTTTGCGACTAACGATTAACGACCGATTATTTTTTCTCGTAATTTCCTCGCAAACGGTGATTTGCGAGAAAATTGCTAGGAAATATTTCCTCGCAATTTCGTTGTTTTTTTGTAATGCATGTATCAATCGAGACTGAGAAGCACCTACTTTGTTGTGGGCACATTGCTAACTCTTTCTGAGTAGGAATAGCAATTGGATATTCGATCGACAATGGCAACTTTGGCGTTCAGCCGTCTGCATTTTTTGTCTCTTTATCGAAGCTTGTTTTTTTTTTTTCTTTTTCATTTCTCTCACTAAGATATAAGCTAATTGTACTTTTGTCTCACTAAGACACATAGACATTTTTGTCTTTTCAAATCACAAACTACCCTATGAACAATAAAAACTTGTCTGCTACCTTCGTTCTAATTAAAACTCAAAACTACCCACAGTCCAAAGAACTGTTGCACATACAATAACTATTTTAAATTTATACAAAAAAAATTTATTTCAACAAAATTGTAAAACTTAAACTGTTGACACACGTTATAATCCGATCGTTTAACTGAAATTTGTCACATTCGGGTGTGTTAGAATATCTATCTTATTAAAACTGAAGTACATAGACTCTTTTATGTGTAATTTTTTTAATTGAGTAAAAATTTTATTAAATATATCCAATATATCTAATAAATTAAAAAAAAATTACATAGTTAAAAGAAATAGCATTAACTCTAATTATTCTTTCACATATTCCAACAAATATATTAAAATAGTCAAATGTTCTTTTCACATTATCATTATCAAATTGTGAATAAGCACAATTTCAAATCATCATTTTTCTTCAAAATTTAAATATAGTTTTTCAAGTTTAGATAAATTCATAATTTTTTGGAAAAAATATATTATAATATTAGTATTTTCCAAATAAAATTTGTTACAAAAACGAACAAAAATTTATAAAGTGATAAAATTAAAAAAAACCTAATCAAAATCTATAAAGTAATTTATATAAATTATAAAAAAATTAAGTTTAGTCATCTGATTTTTTTTTAAAAAATATTCCAACAGGTTTTGTTTCATGGTATTTCGAGTATCGGATATTATATGAACCGAACATGTATGAGTATCGGAGGAAATCCGAAAATCCAAAAATCCCAAATCGAAACTCGACCTAACTGAAAAATCTAAAAATTTTGAACTTATACCCGAATCTGAAATTCGAAATAACCGAAAATTTTGAGCCTTAAAAAACACTCGCGCAGTCGCTCAGGTCAAACTCTAGTAATTGTTTATATTTTGAAACAAAACAAGCATTGTTGAACTTTTTTATTAACATATAAACTAGTTACGTTTATTAACAAAACAAGCATTGTTACGTTTCATAGAGTTTGGTTACTTCCATTATAGAAAATCAAAATTATAAACGTTTCGTAATAAAAAAAAAAAACAAAGCTTTCAAAGTTGGATAGACAAAAAAAAATTAAAAATAGAGGTACGAAACGACGCCGTAATGGAGTTTTTTTATTTGGGGTTATTATTATTTTTGGGCATCATCACCTTTGGACAGAAAACGTGAAATCTGAATCTCTCTTTCGCTGTCCGATTCCGACAGATAGACAGAAAGGGAGAGAACAGAGAGAGAGAGAGCGAGAGAAGAAAAATCCAAAGACATGGAGGATTCTTCTAACGCTAAATCAAACCATCAACGCCAACAATGTCCGCCTTTGGCCAACCCATCTCCGACGCCGGCGCCGTTCCGTGGTCCTTACCACCGTCGAGCTCATTCGGAGGTTCAATTCCGTCTCCCTGAAGATCTAGATCTCTCTGAACCATTCGGAGGATTCGACGAGCTTGGATCCGAAGATGACCTCTTCTGCTCTTACATGGACATTGAGAAACTCGGATCCGGATCCGGATCCGCTTCCGATTCGGCTGGACCATCCGCTCCTAGGTCCGATAACCCATTTTCCGCTGAGAACGGAGGTGTGGGAAGAGACGAGGCGAGCAATTCAAGACCTCGACATAGGCACAGCCTCTCCGTTGATGGGTCTTCGACTTTGGAATCGATCGAAGCCAAGAAAGCTATGGCTCCTGATAAACTCGCTGAGCTTTGGGTCGTTGATCCCAAGAGAGCTAAAAGGTCTCACCTTTCTCCTCCCAAAAGTTCATTTCTTGCTATAGTTAGATCGTTTGTGTCATATGATTACACAATTCGCGGGAAAAAAGTCGGTTTCTTTATGATCTTCTTTTTCTTTTTGCTGGTGTTGATGAATAGATACATTTTGATGTTGATGTGATTCCTTTTGAGATCTTACCTTCTTTGTAGGTTACGTGTTGTTTGTTTGACATTACCTTTCTTTGGCTCTGTTCTTGAATCTTTAACAATAATTGATTTAAACTGAAAATTCAGTTAGTTGTTTACTATGCTCTGCTTTTTGGAGGTCTTTCTTTGACTGAGAAAGAGATCATGAGGGACCCATAAGTATGCTTTTTTGTGGTTAAATCCTAAGTTTAGTTTCTGTCACAATGTGTCCCTTTCATGATGATGTGATGTCTCCCGACTTTTTGATTGGTCGTTCCAAGATTGATGTTCAATCCTGTTTGGTTAGAGATCCAATCTAATGATGACTTTTTTATGTTTATGTAAGGCTTGAATAAGTTTCAAGTTTTATCATTCAGATTTTGGAGATGGATAACTTTTTCACATTTCCTTTTAGTAGTCAACTGTTTAGAATTGTTGAAAAGTTTGGTCATTAGCTTTGTTTGTGATCTGATCTGTCTCAATAAGGTTAAGGGCGTCCGATGTAATCTCGGACATTACTTGGAAATGGTCACTGTTAATTGCATGATTGATCTTGTGACTTATTGCAACAAAGATGTCTATGGTGAAAGAACTTCATCTATGTTCCAAACTCTTCAACATAGAGTGGAAAGAGAGGAAGTTGCGTAATTGTGTAATATTCGCTTGTGTTCTTTTGTGTAGGATAATTGCTAATCGACAGTCTGCTGCTCGTTCGAAAGAGAGGAAGGCTCGGTATATCTTGGAGCTCGAGCGGAAAGTCCAGACCTTACAAACTGAAGCTACTACCCTTTCAGCACAACTTTCTTTGTTCCAGGTTTCTTATTACAAACTTCAATACTGCCTTTGCCGTTACATCGTCTTCTTTGCACATTTTTCAGTGACTGCACTAACACTCAGCTTCTCATCTACTGCTTAATAACTTGCTTGTTACAGAGAGACACAACTGGTTTGTCATCTGAGAATACAGAGCTCAAGCTTCGTTTACAGGTCATGGAACAGCAAGCTAAGTTGCGAGATGGTATGTTAATCCGTTCCCTCCTTCCTACTGTTTCTGTTTTTAAGATCTTTTATCGATGATTCGTCCCTACGCAGCACTGAATGATCAACTGAAAAAGGAAGTTGAGAGGCTGAAATTCGCCACGGGAGAAGTTTCTCACGCTGATGCCTATAACTTTGGGATGGCACACATGCAATACGCTCAACAGCAACCACAACAATCCTTCTTTCAACATCATCAGCAGCAACAAACCGATGCTCAAAACCTGCAACAAATGACTCATCAGTTTCATCTCTTCCAGCCAAACAACAACCAAAACCCGAACATGACATCATCATCCTCTCGCCAAAGCCCTCCCACCGCACACCAGCTTATGCATCATGCTACTTCTAATGCCTCGGCTCAATCTCATTCCTTTCCTGAGGCAATGCATGAAGACCCACTTGGCCGGTTACAGGGGCTTGACATTAGCAGCTGTGGCAGAGGCTCAAACTATGGAAGGTCTGATACCGTCAGTGAAAGCAGTAGCACCATGTGAGGCTGCCTTTTCCAGATTCCGCTTTGTCGATAAACCTATTCTTTTCCCCTCCCTTGAAATCTTTTAGCTACAAAGGTAACACATCCTCGTGACCGTCTGATTCATTTTTTTTTTTGTAAAACTGGCTTCTTCTTTTTTTTGGGGGTTTCATCTTAGAGACCACAGGTGTTTTAACTTGTCTGAAATTCTTTGTTTCCTGATTCATCATCTTCTTCTTCCCGGGGAGCTACCAAAGTCGAACCACATATCTTTTCGGTTTCTTTATCCTCTCTTGCTTCCCTAGTTGCATTGCATCTTCGATCATCCGTGTAAATGGTGGTTGGATTTGGAATTGGCTCTGTCTTTTCCATCACTTTCTCTGTTCTTTTGTTGTTTCAGTAAAACTTTATTTGTAATGAAATCTTCTGTCTATTGGCTACTTTCACAAGTTACATGTTACTTTCGCTTCAAGCACAAGTTTCTCTAAACTCCTATATGAAAACTTCCTTCTTTACTTTTCTTGAAACTCCTAGTTTCATCAAAAACGTACGAAGATTTTGAAAAATCCCACTTAGAAACTAAACACATGGGTACGTGATAAACCGTTTCAAGACACTAAATTACTATAAGCCGAACTAGTCATGTTGAAGCCACATAGACGGTGCCCTAACAACCAAGCAACAAAATTAAATTCCCACATGTGAATCCATCTGGAACTATAGCTCCAGAAAAGCTTATAACTACACTTAGAGTTTATCTTCTGTCGGCTCAGAGTTGGGTCTTTAAAGTGATCTTCTCTTCAGGACAATGACTAGTCCCAACACTTTTGGGGCAACTAAGAGGCAAACACCTTGTGATGGTTACTATTCTGTGGTCCCTTTCTTTTCTTTTGGTACATTTTGGATAGATCTCACGTGACCCCTTTTTTTGTGTGGATACAATTCATCAATTTTAGATTTTTTTTTTTGCTCAATTGAATTCTTGCTCTTATTAAGCTGTTAATAGAGAAGAGTGTGTCGTACCGGCGGTTCCAGATCACTGAGAAGAGATCAATATATATGCCATGATCTCGGGTCCATAGAGATTTCCGGATTTGTTGTTTCTCAAAATGACTTAAATCTCTAGATTTACTAGTAAAATATCATATCCATTGCTCTCGTTAGCATCTGTAGAGGTGCAGCGACCATATGCCCACAAGTTTTTAATGGACTCAGGATCGAAAACTAAGTTGGTTTAGAAAATCGCGTTTTTTGAAATATAAATACATGGTTTGAGGTAAGTAAATATGATTCACACGATTAATTAAAAAATAAAATCTAAACCGATGTTAATTAACCTCAATTCAACTTTTTCTCTAAATTTTTTTACCTTTTTTATAGGTTTACACGTTTTAACAGCATGATAGAGTTTGCAAATCGATTATTTTAAATAAAATAACATTTTTTTTTGTCACAAAAATAAAATAACATTAAGTTGATTTCATTTGAGACATAGAAGAGTAACCAATAAAATGAATAAAATGGTCACGAAAATGACGTATCAGAAAAATGCAGGAGAGGAGCCTCACACGTCGAGGTCCTCTTGCATGTGCTTCTAACATGATAGGACCCAACCACTGACCCACTTATATTTTAAAAATTTATTAGTGGCCACTTTTTGTAATCCAATCAAAACAATCTCGTGATTTGGAAAATCAACAATTAGTTCTAATTAATTGTTATATAGAGAAATAGTAGTATATGAGACTAATCAAATGTTGGTCAAATGATAAAAACTTTTTACGGGTTTGAGTTGTTTTAAAAAGGATTAGTCTTATCTGATTACGTCCCGAAGAATTTAGGAAATTCACGGATTTTGAACCTTTTGGTTATCCAAAAAGATATAGTATATGTGGAGAGCTTAAAATTTTGATTCGACTAACTATACTATTAAAGTTAATTTATTTTTCAGTCACTAAATTTTTTACAGTTAAGCGTGTTTGTGTTGGATTTTTTAGATAATTTTAGAAATCGTGCGAGTGATGACAAAACACGGAAAAATATCGCGTAATAATTTTTATAGATAATAAATCGACTCTTTAAAATTTTTTGGAGTAACGCTTCTGACCGTCGGACGGAGTGTTTCTACGAACCAAGAAAGAAGTGTGAGGACATACGGAAGCTAGGAACGAAGGTTGTTACGATATGAAAACATCTAATTGTGTATTACATGTACAAAGTAGTCTTTTAGCATTAAGTAACTAGGTTAAATCTCTCTTGTATATATATGGGACTTTAGTGCCTTTAATCAATAACAAGAAAACATTTGAATACGTTTTAGGTTTCTTGACATAGTATCATAGCAATAAACACAATTTTTTTTTGTTCTTATCGATTACTTAACGTGTTCTTGAGATCTAGATCTATTTGACTCATTCTTCCTTTTGATCTGCGATGTCTTTGGTTGATGATCTGAAAGAGACAGACTCTGGCTCCACTACGAAGGAGACCTCTGTTTCTCGTCCATGTTTGGAGACTCCGAGACCAACGATCTCTCTTTATGATCTCTCTCCCAATGACAATCCCGGTTCGATTATCTCACAACCTTTGTTAAAAGGGTCTGATTGTAATGAGTAGGCGATGAACTTATGGATCTCTTTGAGATCGAGAAAGAAGTTTGGTTTCGTGGATGGTTCGTTACCTCGTCCTGCGGTTGGTTCAGAGCTTCATGATGATTGGTGGACCAATAATTCATTGGTTCTTTCTTGGACAAAACTGACGATTTCAGAAGAGGTATGCAACACGTTGTCTCAGTTTGAAGTTGCGAGTGAATTGTGGGAACATGTAAAGCTAAGATATTCGGTTAAGAACGGCCAACGAGTGCAGCGACTTAAGGCTGAGCTTGCTATGTGTCGACAACATGGTATATCGATAGAATCTTATTATGCAAGGATGATGCAATTGTGGACTAATCTCGCTGAGTTTTGCATCACGAAGAGCTGTGGGTGTCCGATCAGACTTGATTTGCAGAGGGAACGAGAACAGGATCGATTACACGAGTTTTAAAAGGGTTGGATGAGACCGTGTATGGAACCTTGAAGTCAAACCTTCTCTCTCGTGACCCTTTACCAAAGCTTGATGAAGCTTATAATACTTTGTTGCAAGATGAAGACTCGAGGAAGACATCTCGTGTGTTTGAAGAGAGAAACATGGATTCTGTTGCGTTTGCGGTTTAAATGAATCCTTCTGCTCGTGTTTCTCAACAACGTGATGATCGACAACTCCTCTCTCGAGATGACAGGTCGAAACTCCAATGCTTAAGCTGCAATCGTTCAGGTCATACGGCAGACAATTGTTTTCGTGCTTTGGTTACCCGAGCTGGTGGGGTGATCGACTGAGACTAAAATTGAATGCGGGACATGGTCGTAGTGGAACATCGCCATTGACAAGACCTCCTGGTGGTTATGTGGCACACGTGAATGCGGTAATGTCTGGTTTGACACAGCCTGGACCTGTGACGAATATGATCACATCGAGTGATCGTGTAGGCTTTAGTGGCCTAAGTGATGACCAATGGAAGACGCTGGTTAGGATTCTTAATGAGAATAAGACATCGACTTCAGAGTCTTTAAGTGGTATGTCTTCTCTTGGTTCTTGGATTTTTGGTACAGGTGCTATTAACCATATGACAGGTTCTATTCGATTTTTGTCTGACATATGTGATATGGTACCGTTATCTGTCAAACTACCTGATGGATACGACCATGGCAAGGCAACAAGGAAAAGTTTTTTTGAGTTCTACCTTGACCTTACTGTCTGATTTCTTGTAGTGTTTAAAGTGTCACTTGGTATCTATTTCTCAGCTGAATTGAGACCGCGCTATTGTGTTTCAGATTACTGATAAAGTGTGTGTGTGATTTAGAACCGCATTACCAGGACGCTGATTTGAGTGGCTGAGCAGGTTCATGGGCTCTCTTTTTTTAACGAGGGATGGAGTTTTTTGGCGCGATTTTTCAAACGAGTGTGGCATCTTTTGATTTATGGCATCAACGCTTGGGACATCTCTCTCATGGTGTTTTAGATTTACTATCTATTTTCGATGTTCCTTCTTCTTCTAGTTTGCAGAATAAGATTTGTGATACTTGTATTCGAGCTAAACAGGCTCATTGTTCGTTTTCTACAAGTCATAATAAAACCACAAGTTTATTTGAGCTAGTTCACTGCGATCTTTGGGACCCTTACAGAACCGTTGCTCATTGTGGGGCACGATATTTTCTAACCATCATCGATGACTTCTCTCGAAGTCTATGGCTTTACCTTTTACCTTTCAATCAAGACGTATCTCAAAAATTGCGTAAATTTTTCGCTAGAGAAAGACAATTTGACAAATCAATAAAGACTATAAGAAGTTACAATGGAACCGACTTTCTTTGTTTAACATCGTTCTTTCGGGAAAAGGGTATACTACATGAGACGTCTTGTGTTGAAACTACGGAACAAAATGGTCGTGTTGAGAGAAAGCATCATCATATTCTGAATATCCCACGTGTATTGCGATTTCAATCTTTGCTTCCCATTGAGTTTTGAGGAGAATGTGTTCTTACCGCTGCATACTTGATTAATCGAACACCTACACCTTTTCTTGATGGTATCACTATATTTGAACGCCTTTATAATCGACCTCCACCATTACCCCATCTTTGCACTTTTGGCTTTTTATGCTACTCAAATTATCAGTCACATAAGGGAGAGAAGTTTGTTACTAGGAGTATACGATGTGTATTCATTGGATATCTTTATGGGAAGAAGGGTTGGAGATTGTATGATTTGGACACGGGCAAGATCTTTGTGTCACGGGATGTTGTATTTTGCGAGTCGGATTTTCCTTTCGCTTCTATGGCTAAAAGCTTGTTGGGTTAGATAGCTGCTTCGTTGTTGCCATCTCCTTCACATGATCTGTTTATCTATAATGAGTTAGAGACTAACGATGTGATGCTTGCATAGCAAACAACTGGTTCTTGTTTGAACCTGTCACCATCTGTGTCATCTTAGACTTCTCTGTCTCGGGCTGTTGCTCCAGAATCTTCGCCAGTCACAACCACTACAGAGCCTTCTCCTTTGGTTACTGATTTGCCACCACCGATGGTTGAGAGCTCATCTCATCGTCCCCTGCTCTCGTATCTGACCAACAAGAAACAACGCCTCCAACTGCTAATATACTCCATTAATGGCGGATAATGAGGTTGTGACATCACTTGGTGAAGAAGATGAAGTAGAAGAGTTGGGTCGTGGTCTCCGAGTTTGACGGTTACCTTCAAGACTTCATGACTATATTCTGCAGACTGTGTGTGAGGGTCCTTCTGATATGAATTTTTCTCCATATCCGATTGGTTTTTATGTTACTTTAGGCAAGTTTTCGGCCAATCATACAACTTTTCTTACGGCTCTTACGTCTAATACGATACCTAAGACTTTTGTTGAAGCTGTTAAGGACGAGTGGTGGCGAGAGGCAGTTCGATTTGAGATTGATACTCTTGAAGAAAGTGGTACTTGGAATGTTGAGACACTTCCTAAAGGTAAGCGTGCGATTGCTTGCAAATGATTTTTTACCGTTAAACTCCATTCAGATGGTAGCATGGAATGCTACAAAGCTCGACTTGTCGCATGTGAAAATAGTCAAGTCGAGGGTAGTGATTTTGACGAGACGTTTGCTCTGGTTGCTAAGATGGCTTTGGTTCGTTTCTTTCTTCAAGTGGTTGCATCTCGTGATTGGGAAGTGCATCAAATGGACGTTCATAATGCATTTCTCCATGGTGATTTAGAAGAAGAGGTTTATATGCGTATGCCTCTTGGCTTCTGTGGCTTGGATCTGACAAAGGTTTGTCGTCTTCATAAGTCTCTATACGGTTTACGCCAATCTTCTCGCTGTTGGTTTGCGAAGTTGAATAGTGCTTTGAGAGAATATGGGTTCATTCAATCTATATTGGACTACTCATTGTTTACGATGGAGAAAGATACTAATCGAATTTATGTTTTTGGTATATGAAGATGATCTTATTATCTCTGGCAATTCTTCGGGAATTATTGCAGAGTTTAAGAAGTATTTGAGCTCATATTTTCGTATGAAGGATTTGGGTCTTTCCAAGTATTTTCTTGGCATCGAATTGGCTCGTGGACCTTCAGGAATATACTTATGTCAGCGTAAGTATACTCTTGATATTATTTCAGAAGTTGGACTTCTTGGGGCGAGACTTGCCGCTTTTTTTTTAGAGCAAAATCATCGTTTGGCTCTTGATAATGGCGAGGATTATGAAGATCCTGTGGCCTATAGGCGGCTGGTCGGTCGGCTAGCATACCTTGCGGTTACTCGTCCTGATTTATCTTATTCGGTTCATATACTGACCCAATTTATGCATAAACCAAAACGAGCTCATTGGGATGCTGCTTTACGAGTTGTACATTATCTGGAAGGAAATCTGGGACAAGGAGTTCTTCTGAAAGCTCGGACAGATCTTTCTTTAGTAGATTGGTGTGATTTTTATTGGGCTAGTTGTACGATGACCAGACGTTCACTTACTAGTTGGTTTATTCAACTTGGTGACTAACCTATTTGCTAGAAGACCAAGAGGCAAGACGTTGTATCTTGTTCCTCAGCTGAAGTCGAATATCGGGCGATTTCATATATACAGTGAAGGAAATTGTTACTTTAGGACTTAGGGGTTGATCACACATCACCTATTGCTCTGTTTTGTGACAATAAGGCGACGATTCACATAGGTGCCAATCTCGTCTTCCATGAGAGGAATAAGCATATTGAACGCGATTTTCATTTCATACGCGATGAGATTATACGTGAGACCATCAAAACTCAATATGTTCCAACTACTAGTCAACTTGTCGATATCTTTACGAAGGCTCTTGGTAAGAGTGAGCTCGAGAAGTTCATAGACAAGTTGGGCGTTTGTGACCTCCACGCTCCAATTTAACGCTCCAATTTGAGAGAAGTGTTACGATATAGAAATATTTTATTGTATATTACATGTACAGAGTAGTCTTTTAGCATTATGTAACTAGGTTAAATCTCTCTTGTATATATATGAGACTTTAGTGCCTTTGATCAATAATAAGAAAACCTTTGAATAAGTTTTAGGTTCGTTGACAGAGATGTAACATTAATAATGAAATATTCATAGAAACTATCCCACGATATAAGAAATTATTCAAATGTTATCAAGTGCCTATACATATAGTATCAGTTCATCATTGGCATGTTCGATAATAACGATATCAAATCCAATAATTATAAAGAACTAGTATATAAGAAGAAACAAAAAAAAAATTGTGGTAGTTGATGAGTTGTGTATATAGAAACTGCAGAAAGTCGTATGTGTCTTATGAATTAACACGCCAATTATTCATTTGATGAATTTAGAATGTTATCTAATATCTTTATAGTCAACTCGCAATTAATATTTCGTAAGATTAATACTCTGATATTGCTTTTCTATCAAATAGTTTCAAGTGGACAGAAATGTGGACAAACAGAAAAAATGGATATAAGAAAAAGAAATATAGAGTGTGTCTTATTCTCGTTTACTATTTTGAATTGACGAACAATAAATATATTACTAGGTAGTTAGCTCGCATACATGCGGATTTTAAAATTTTGTCAATATTTTTACATGTGATAATTTCATAAAATTTATGATGTATGATAAATATAAATATTTATATGATATTTTAAAAATTTTAAACTTTTAAATAATATTATTTTTTATTTAGTCAATATACTTTATTATATAAATTTTAAATAAAGTAGTGCATGTTCCGTTTAGCATGTCTAACATAAGATTAAAATATTACGAACTTTAATATTCGAACGCGTTAAATATATAATCTTAAATACTAAATTATTTTATCTGACATATCTTGCATAAGATTGAAATGTTTTTCGGTTTTTGACGTTCGACCTCGTTAAAAAATATAATACTAAATTCTTAATTTCTCTATTAATATTCGTAATACTAAAATATTTTAAAATTTATTTAAATATACCTAGATTTTATAAAA
>OVAN01003654.1:224-28305 GCA_900406275.1 Anastatica hierochuntica
CTTTGCGCAAATTGGCGCAAGGACCAAGCCATGTCCTTGGCGCCAAGTGGCGCCAAGACCAAGCCATGTCCTTGGCGCCAGTTGGCGCCAGGACCAAACCATGTCCTTGGCACCAGTTGGCGCCAGGACCAAGCCATGTCCTTGGCGCCAGTTGGCGCTGAGGCGCGGATAACGTTCAGCCGTAGTCCGTTGATTGAACCACATCCTTTCCAATCATCATTTTCTTCGAATTGTCACTTGATCATCTCTCGTTTTGTCTCGATTGGAGTCTCCGCCAAACCGTCATAACAATAGTCGCAAGGATTCGTGCTTCCTGTGAACTTCGTATCAATCGTATAAAACAACATCGGTTATCTTAAACACCGAAAGAGTCTAAACTATACGATTGGGCTTAGCGGTCCACGAAGTTGTTGCCGCTTATTCCTGCGAGAAACAGTTTTCCGCTATAAGTCATAAAGGTCACTTAGCCGCAAAACGGCCCAGAAGGGCCCAAACTGCGATAACGGTCCAATTACGATTTTCGGGTGAGAACCGGCCCACTTGCAATGACGGTTCACCAGGATTTCGCGAAAATGTCAAGTTCTGGGAAGATAAGAAAGGATCTCGAAAAGATTTAGGAAAATCAGGGAAAAAGGAATATTTCCGCGAGAAGATATGCACGAATCGGGACGGAAAAGGAAATCGAGCCAACCTACGAAGATCTATATAAAGGACGCGAAGTAAAAGAGAGGGGACATTCATTCATTCATTCACAAAGTTTTTCGTCACCACAAAACACTTAGAACACGAGGGTTTTTATTTTCGTTTTCGTTAGCGAGCTGCGTCTCAACTAGGTTACGAGTCTACGTCGTAGTTCTAGGTAATCGTCACCAACAGATACTCGCAGCCACGGCTTAACACCGGTTGCGCACGCTCCAATCACGAAATTCGAATAAGATCCCTTAACTTCTTTGTTAACTGTGTCTGTCGAATCGTTCTCCGTTTATGTTTTTCGCATACTTTAGATTCGTTCTCTTATTCATTCTGTTTTCGCTCACGTTAACTTGTTTCACGAATCCTGTTACTTTTTCACCGTTAATTCACATCGCTTTGCAATCTCTTTCGTATTGATCCAATTTCGTTATCTAACTTACTCTTGATTTCTGTCTTATTGTCTTCGTAGTTTACTTTCGTATTTCTCATTCGCTAATTCGCTAACTCGCTACTTGATCTGTTGATCTTTGGCCACAGAGAATCCGTGAACCACATATCATTGACAGTGAGAATTTCGGTTCCCACAAGGAACTAGCTAAGGAAGTCCGAGCCTTGATTAGCACGAAGATGGATGAACATCAAGCCACTGCAATCTACAACATCTTCACTCACATTCCGCAAGAAGGGCCAGGTGATCTATTTGAATAGCTCTAAAGGGGATAATGTGTAGATGTACTCTTTCCTTAGAGAATGGGTTTTTCCTACACCGGGTTTACCATCTTCAAGGTTTTAACGAGCCAGGGAATTTTTCCTCTTCCATAATAGCTATTTAAATCGGTCCTTGGTTTGGTTTTCGCGCATAAAGACATTATCTTTATGTTGCATGTTTTGTTGTTTTATTTTCAGACTTCGCATTGTTTCCTTTTATTTTCAGACTACTTGCTGTTTTTTTCTTTCAGGGATGGAAACCCTATAAGGTCTTGTGCCATGTTTTTTTTTATTTAAGTTTTCGCCTCCTTGCTGTAGAACTCAGAGAATTAACGTAGAAAGAAATCAGCAGCCCTTGCTTCCTTTGTTCTCTCAAATCGATTCCTTGTTTCCATTGAGTCCGAGCTTCTAACAAGAGTGTTATTCGTAGAAGTTCTTCTATCCAGCAACCTGTGATTCTCAGCCATTGGTTGTGTCGAAATCCATCCTAATTTCAGTCATCTTCCACGCCTAAATCATCATCATATCCATCGAACATCATTCCAGCTTATGCAATCCATTCCATCGGCCATATCATCATCTTTTCATCAAGTTTCAGTCTTCAAATTCAGAGTATTGATTCTAGGATCATATCAAACCTTGTCCTCAATGTTCATTTAAACTTGTACAAAGTTCATCTGTATCCACCCAAGTCGCTTCATCTAACTGACACTCTTTCAATATTTTTTTTGAAGTTAACTTGTGTGTTGTGTCTCATGTGGACTCTTCCCCTATTTTGGTGTGGTGAACTTGATGCGCTTTGTATTAGCTAAATGCTTCACACGACAGTGTATAAAACGTGGAAACTGCTTCGCCTTGGTAATCCTTGTTGTTGGATTGGTTTTCAAATTTCTGGCATTGAACCGTTTAAAATCCAATTCCACCACTTGTACTTGGTAAAATAGACTTGTGTAAATTGTATATGCTCGCACGTTTTGATTGTAGTGATGGCTTCCTATGGTGCATTGTGCATATCGTCGAGAGGTACCACTACACATCCTCATAAGCGTAGCTTTCCCACGCTCAAAGGGACAAATTTTAGTTGTGTCTATTCTACCCGCTAGATAGGATACCTCTTTGTCATGGCTATGAAGAAAGTAAGATGAAATTCAGAATGTCCACCACAAGGAAGAGGATCGAGAAAGCTTACAATGCTTACGATATTGCATATAACCAAATTTAGATTTATGCTTAGAAGATTTAGGTCGGCTACACCTTTCTAATTTTTTGGTCCAAGAAGTGTGTCGTCGGCGTCTAGGATAAACTCGTCGTTTTAGTGATGAAGCCCGTTTGAGTGACATAATCACAATTTGTGGAGACTTTGGTAAAACATCGCATTCATCACCAATCTCTTCTTCAGCAACTCTGAGGTTTCTAGCCATCACCACCGTACGGTTCATGGTCTCCCCGAGAATTTTGAATTTCTCCATCATCTGGTTCTTCAACTTCTGCATCTCATCGTGCATTTCACAAATAAGAATGAATTTTAAATCTTCAATGCTCTTCCCATTGATTCCCATTTATACCTTGATACCACAACAAGATATTTTTTGGATAAAAGTTTTGATACCACGAGTCGTGGTCTGGATAAAAACCAAGATAGATGTTTTTGATACCACAAAGTGTTCCGGATCAAAAACGATGCTCTGATTCCAATTGTTGGTCCCAATCAAAGCATAAAAACAGTAACAAGAACACAATATTTGTTTGGTAGTTTTGACTACCTATTTTGGTTTTCTTTATTGTCTTAAATAGAAGAAAGAACAACAACTACTTGGATTTTCAACTCCTACTACTACGGAAATGGGAAAGTGGATGAGTTAGTTTCCTCAACACAAGGAAGACTAAGTCTCATCTTATTATGCACGTAAACAATAATCAAAACACAACTAAAATTAATTGAAATAATTTGGATTCGGTTTGCGTCTTCGGTTTGACATTCTCCGGTCCGGTTCATGCCATGTTGCTTCCTCTGCTTCTTCTTCCTCGCCTCCTCTGTTTGTCTTCATGTCTCCATCAGTCCTCCTTAACGTTGGAATGGGTTAGAATGCCTAAGTACATCGGGTTCGACTCGGGTCCTCCTTAATATTGGAATGAGTTAGAATGTCTAAGTACATCGGGTTCAGATTCAGCTTAATACCTGAATGGGTTAGAATGCCTAAATACATCGGGTTCAGGTTCCGGTTCGGGTTCGTTTAGATTATACCCGAACGCGAACTAAAACTCGAATTTACCTGTTACTATATAAACCAAAAACTAACCCTAAGTCTCAGTTTCCCCTTTTCTCAATTTTTCTTTGCCTCCTTTGATCTTTTGGCGAAAAAACAAAGTCAACCCTAATCCTTCTCTGATTCGAAATCAACTCCAGATTTTCCCAAAATAAGAGTAAGAGGGTTCCTAGATATTTTTGAAATGAAAGTACAAGATGAAATCGTCTCCCTCGCATTACAAGAACTCCCTAGTCTGCTTAGAAAAATTAAAATAACATAAAATCCTTAAATCTTGTGTCTAGTTTTTATATAGTTTGAGTCGAACTGGACTTTTCTGCAGGCCTTGACAGTTTTTAGCAAACTTTTGTAGACTTATGTAAACTTCACAGTAGACTTCGGCAAACTTTTGCAAAATATCACAACAGACTTCAGCAAGTATCACAACAGACTTCAACATACTTATGTAGACTTCAGCATACCACACCAAACTTTAACAGACTTCACACATGTTTTTCGTTTTCAAATGCCAAATTAGCTCCAACTTTTGACCAAAGGCATTTTTTCTCATGAATCTGCTATACAACATGCCACAATGATAAAGACACAAAAAGACTCCAACATGACTGTTATACATAATAAAATACCATATCCTCTAAATAAAAATCATAATAAAAACCGATAAAAACATAATACATCAACCGACTATGCTTGAAAATTACATAAGAATTTTAAATGCATGTAAATGAATGACGTGACTACTTGTTAAATGTCTAGTTTTCTGGTTTTTGTTCGAGGCTAAGGGGAATAGGGACAAAGACTTGTATCTTAGTCTTTATTTGTAGCAGGCAGGATATGGGACGAAGACATGTGTCTTTAAGTTTGTGTTTGAGTCTTGACAGAGATATGAGGACATATGCATCTATCTTGAAGTTTGTGTCTGGAGAAGGCTACCAGAGATATGGGGACGGAGGTCTGTATCTTAGAGTTTATAAGTTAGAGGTTGCAGGGATATGGGGATGGAGGACGGTTTCTCGGAATCAGTGTCTAGGGAGTTTGTTGGGAAGTATTTTATGCAGGGAGTGAGTAGGCGTTCTTGATTAATGCTTGTGTTTAGGTATGGATTTATGTAGCTGAGTTAGTGCTAAGTGTCTTGCGGTTTGGTTGTGTTCTCATTTAACGACTTGTTTGAAAAAGTTACTTATCCCTTTCTTCTCCTTTTTTCCTTTTTCTAGCGTCTTCTACTAGATTAGCAAGGTAGAGATGATCGGTTAAAGTTCAAGTTGGTAATTTTGCTAAAACAGTTTGCAGATATTACAACTATCATTTCTTTCGGTAGCTTGTGTTGAATGTTTTGCTAATCCTGAAATCTTGTGGAATAGAATGTTACAAGGATATTAATAGTGCTTTGGATTGATGATTAATCTTGTATTTACAAAATTCGATTTTTAGGGGATATATTAATGCTGGAAAAAAGCTGAATCTGAAATACCTCAACCCAAAAAACTCGAACTGAAACGGAATCGAATTTTGAAAAATATCCGAACGGGTCTTGTTCGGCGGTATTTTGGGTATCGGGTATTATCCGAACCGAATCCGAAATATTACGGATACCCAAAAACCCAAAAAATCTAAAACCCCTAAGCCATAAATCCTAAACCCCTAACCCGAATCCCGAAATGTTCAAAAAATCCAAAAAACCCGGACCCAAAATACGAAATACCCAATAAAATCCGAAAATCCCGGATCCGAATTCGAAACCAAACCTCGAAAAACTGAAAATCCAGAAACCCCTACAAAACCCGAAAAAATCCTTAAAAAACTGAATTACCTGAAACCGAACCCAAAAAACCCGAATCTGAAATACTTTCGGGTATATCCGGGTTTTTTCTATGTCACTAAACCCGATCCGAACCTTGACGGACCTAAACGGGAAAAAAATATCCGAACGGGTTCAGAATTTCGGTATTTAAAAATCTGAGCCCGAACGAACCCGACCCGAACCCAAAATACTTTCGGGTATACCCGGTTTTTTTCTATGTTACTAAACCCGATCCAAACCCGGACGGACCGAAACCGGAAAAATATCCGAACTGGTTCAGAATTTCGGTATTTAAAAATCTATACCCGAACGGACCCAATCCGAACTTGAAACACCCAGCCCTAGGATAGATGTTTTACGTTACATTATAAAATGTTAGTGAATTTTAATCTTGAACGAGTGAATAAATCAGGATCTAACAAACAAAAGTGAATAAAATTAACAGATGAACAAAAAATGATTTTAGTTTTATTAGGATCCTTACTAACTTATGTAACCCCTTAGATCATAGTCGTGACCAAAAAAAGAAAGAAAAAACCCCTTGGATCATAGAAACGAGTAAAGATTTTTGTTTTTAAATTCCCTTACTGTAAAGAAAAACAGAAAGAGAGTAAGAATCTCTTGTTTTACTGTCTCTACGACGCAACAAGTTTTGGTCAAAACTGGTTGGAAGCCCCAAAAGCAACAAACCGAAAGAGAGACCGTTGGATCCAATCTCACTTTCGAAGAAGAAGAAGAAGAAAAATGTACGGCAAAACCATATGCATCATCGTCTTCTTCGTCTTCCTTGTTGCTTCGTACTCAATCTACATGGGTACCATGGATCCAAGACCCTACTTCTCTGAGCTTCAGTCGCAGCCCCGTGGAGTCTCTCCCTGCAGCCCCACCGGAGGTCCCCTCCGTGTCTACATGTACGATCTCCCTCGGAAGTTTATTGTGGCGATGATGGATCCTCATAGCTCCGACGTTGAGCCTCTCACCGGCAAGAATCTCCCTACTTCGCCTCAGACTTCTGAGATCAAGCGACAGCATAGCGTTGAGTATTGGCTCATGGCATCACTCCTCCACGGCGGTGACGAAGACGAGAAGGAGGCGGTTAGGATTTTGGATCCAGAATTGGCTGACGCCTTCTACGTTCCCTTCTTTTCTTCTCTGAGCTTCAATACGCACGGCAAGAACATGACGGATCCTGATACCGAATTTGATCGCCAATTACAGGTAATTTCATCGAAAATTTTGGGATTCTGAATCATTTCTGGTTGCGATTTAGTTAGGTTTATGAGGGAAGTGTTAAATTCGTTGACTTTTTTTACTCTTATGATGCGTGATGAATCGCTCAAGATTGATGCTGTTTAGACCATTCCATCGTCTGTGAATCCGATTAGACCATTCTCAAAACACATAACTCTCGTTGACGATCTGCACAATTTAGTGAAGCGATTCTGTAATGTCGATCTTCTTAATAGTTTTTGGTCCACAATGTAGACATATTACTAGTTCTTTCGTGTTGATTCTACTGGTCAAGAATTGGAAAATGTTCATTTGTCTGTCAAGAAGTGGATTCAAAAGTTCATTGATTTGGTGTAGTTGTTTACAAGCTTTTCTTACTGTTGTTGTTAGGTTGAGTTAATGGAATACCTGGGAAATTCCAAGTATTGGCAATATTCAAGAGGTAGAGATCATGTAATTCTGATGACACATCCTAATGCTTTCAGATTTCTCAGGCAACAAGTGAATGCATCAATCCTCATCGTTGTTGATTTTGGGCGTTACCCCAAAGACATGGCACGTCTCATTAAAGACGTGGTTTCTCCATATGTACATGTTGTTGAGTCCTTCACAGAGGATGATGATGATGGTACTAAGGATCCTTTTGAGGCTCGCACTATACTTCTTCACTTCCGTGGGAATACAGCCAGGAAAGATGAAGGTAAAATTCGTCTCAAGTTGGAAAAGTTACTAGCTGGTAACTCTGATGTTCACTATGAGAAAAGTGTGGCAACAACATAAAATATCAAAGTGGTAAGCTCTTCTCTATAATAGCTATCCCTCTCGTATTACAAATGTTACTCTAGGGTCGGTTTCATATGGGTTAAATCCTGATAGAGAGAGAGAGAGAGAGTCCACGATCGAAATCTTGAAACAACAAAATGTGCAAACCGACAAAACTTAAAATTTCTTGAAACGCTAATATGATAGGATTTCATCAACCACGCCACGATAGCAGTTTGCTAATGTTTATAAATAGGATAGTGTTTCATGAATTTAGGATTCAAATGATTTGTGGACCAGGGCTTGCGAGAATTTCTGACTTGCCTTTTAACTAAACTCAAGGTTGCTATCTGTGGTTCTTTTATCGGTTCGTTCTTGGTCGTCATTTTGTACTCTGATTTAGAGAGGCATAGAGAAAGATATTTTGATGTTGAGTTTATCACAATGATGGTAAATCTTATCCTTGTATATTTTGCTTGTCACCAGTCTACGGAAGGGATGAGATCATCAAAATTCTGTCTGCATCCAGGTGGAGACACTCCATACTCATGCCGCCTGTTTGATGCCATTATCATTTCTTGCATTCCCGTCATTATAAGTGACAAAATTGAGCCGCCCTTTGAAGATGAAATAGACTACTCTGAGTTCTCAATCCTTTTCTCTGTGAAAGAGGCGCTTGAACATGGCCACATCCTCAACAAGCTCCGCCAGTTTCCCAAGGAGAAATGGCTGCAAATGTGGGAACATCTGAAGAACGTCTCTCATCACTTCGAGTTCCAGTACCCACCCAAGAAAGAAGATGCGGTGAACATGTTATGGAGACAGGTGAAACATAAGATCCCAAGTGTAAAGCTCGAAGTACATAGAAACCGGAGGTTGAAAGTCCCAGATTGGTGGCTCTGAAGAAGATTGAAAATGACAAATTTTTCTCGAGGTTGTCTTTTCACTCTTCTCCCCTCCACATAGTGTACATTAGTTAATTCTTTTGTTACCTTTGCGTTTCATAGTCCAGGCCATACATACATAAATATATATATATATACTCGAAAACGTCATATTGTTTTATACAACAAGAAATATTCACATAAACCTGCCTTAGTGCATCAAATGTTTCGTCTTTACAATTAGTTTGAGATTCAGATGCTTAAATCTTTTCAATGTTCGAGATAAGAGTTCTTATTGTTGTAAGCTTGTAATTGAGACAGGAGGAGGGATCAGGCTCTTTCACCTTTCTTCCTAACCTTATAGATTCTATCTTTTAGTTAACCATCTAATCGATCTTTCTTCTTCTATTTACCCAATAAAACACATCATCGTACGCTCAGAGAATGATGCTCTATGGTTGTAACTTCACCGGTTAAAAGAAAGAAACAAAGAGATGATGAGTTTAGAATTTTGGCTATGTATTATATATTTGGTGTACCTGATCTTTTTTACTAAGTTTTGGAAATCCAGAAAACGAGTGGGACTTCCATTTACTCTATTATCTGTGACCTATGCGGTAATGGACAAGCAATGGCTGGACAAAGACACCATGCCACATACATGAAGTTCAACATGAGTCAATCGTGTTTCTGTATAGGATATACACAATATATGCTTTGTATGGTGATAATGGTGATGTAGGATGTGCTAATATAAACTAGGGGGAAGCTAGATGAGATAACAAGTTCTATACAAAAGCTATTGCAAGAAAAATGTCAGTAAAGCTGATGATATAATCAACTTCATTACTGGACTCAGAACACATATGAAATCCTGAACCACTAGATCGCAAAATATGAATATCAACTTGCTAAGTTCTCAATGCATTGGCTAAATACTTCTTTTATTTACCTCGCTAGTTTAGCAAAAGTTGACCGTCTAGTTTAGCATATTAAGAATTGTCAACTCTTTTATTATATCTAACTTTTAAAAAGTGATTGATTCTGCTCTAGGAAGCACACGCCAACCTACTACACAACCCCCTGCACCACGTCAATCGAGAAAGCTTTGAAATTTCGATTAGACGCTCCTCAACGCCATGTCATTTTCAGTTAAGCATTCCCAAGAGGCAACTAAAATGACGAGGAGTTCATCTCCTCTAATGGTCCATGCGGCCAACTATCGACCTACAACTCAACCTCTGCTCAGTTATATCATTCGCGAGCTTCACCATCGCTCTCTTCCGTTTGCACCTGTAACCCTAATCACTTTTCACTGCCCTTCTCCCCCTCTTCACCTCTCCACATTTCCTACTCCTCCTCTGTAACAGTATGTCTTCATTGCTGTAATTCATCCCAAATTAACATAATCGCCTCCTCATCTCCTCCTCCATCAAGCACAAGAAGACTACACCATCCTAGATAACTCCAAATCTTCTCCCAAAGAGAACCCTTCACCAATCCCATCTCTTAACCTCTGAGAACTCATCCTCCCAATGCCGACATGGACTACCTCTCCCAAACACGAACCTTAGTTGTTTTCGAGAACACTAACAATGTTTTATGCAACGATGAAGTTTCAATCCGAGTGCTCCACTCTTGGGAGGCTCGAAACTTCAAGAAAGGGCAATTGTTGATGTGCCAAGAGCTTCTCCTGCTTCATTCTCAGGCCAATCGTTGAATTTTCATCTCAAGTCTCATTTAACTGTAATTGCTTGTAACCATGATAATGTTAACCCAATGAACTAATAGTCTTATGCTGTGCAAGGTTTCATCCCAGCAAAGCGGCTGCCTCGCTTTCTCCATATGACTGTTGTTGGTAAAGCCTACATTATTCGTAGGTTCGTGCTAATGCCATCGCGTCACTGTTTCAAGGTTGTTGAGAACAAACACCTAATTTTTTTCATGTATTAGACTTCTGTTGTCGAAGTCCCTGATGGTGCAAACGTGATCCCATGGCAGAAGTTTAGAATCCGTCTTCGGTAAGAACAACTCCCTTAATTTCCTAGACAATGCTAAAATCGTAGATTCTATTATGATACACTTATCTCGGAGATGTTCTTGACCAAGTCGTACTCATAAGTGGCATAGCCGGCAACATCGAAGTGGGAAGCTCGTAGGATTGTGTCACCGTTAACCTCTATTTGAAAGAATAAGTTAAATCTTCCTCTACTTTAAAATTTAATTTACCTACATTGTCTGTCTAGAGGACCTGTGCATTGTTAGGTAAGACTGTAGTATCAATCTAATTACTAGCTACGTAGAGGACCTCTAGATTGTTAGCTAAGATTGTTGAATTTAGTTGTAAACTAAGGTAATTTGCTCCCCAATAAAGAAATAAGGAAATACAGTGAACAAAAAAAATTCTCAACCAATGCTCTTTATTATGCGTTTCTGATTGATTAAATTTCGGTCCACAACATGTCCTTCGACTATTCCACATACCAGTCTGCATCTTTCACAATATTAATTACAGCGGTAAAACAATACATGCATATCTATGATCCAATGTGGCCAGCCAGGTCCACCAGCAGTGAAAGGAGTCTGACATTCACCCAAAGACCATTTGTTGACAACAACTCCAGAACACTAGGAGGTGAAAAAATCCAACTGCACACACTTTAAATACTCATGTAAAACTCTATGTGCAACCCAACATAACTTAACTTTCCCCTTGCAGTGTTGTGAGCCTCAAGACTACAACTGCAAGTCGTGTCTTCTTTGACAATGATGTAGACAGACTAAAGAGTTTCTAGCCTGGTAAGCTCACTCCTCATATATATATGCCACATACAAACTTTGCCTCCCTTCACTCATATGATCAAACCTTATATGCATACAGGGTAGCCAAGGATGTCAAGGAATGCCCACAATCACAACCTCCTCCACTGTTATGACGAAGCTGGAGACAACCGCTCTAAACGAGCTCCACCAATTCCTCCAAACGGTAGACCCCCTTGTAAAATTTTAAGCGTTATGAGTTAATTGAAACTTCACTGCTCGCTTAAAAAATGGAGATGAATTATTAATTTAGCTTCAAGTTTTCCATGCACATACATTCGTGAAAGCAAGCTTCTATGTCCATGCCACAATTGTTGGCATCCCGGACGACAAGAAGTGGAACTATATCACTTGTAGCACATGTAACACACAGCTAGAAAAGAGTGGGACTTCCCTCTACTGCACCAAGTGCAAAAAAAAACAACAATACTGGCCTCACCAAGTAAGATGTCAAAGTTTGCTTCAGCCCTTAATAGATTAACAGAGAAATGTTAACTTCATATTTGTGTCTTTGTAAGTAGGCTCAGGTTTACGGTCACTGTCTATGACAACGCACGGGAGATGATGACCTTTGTAATCTTCGACCCTGAAGGTATTCAAATTCTTAGAAAGACAACAACAAATTTTCTCCAGGCTAAAGGAGATGGAGACATAAACGGGAGAACACCTGCCATCGTGAAGACCATTGTAGGAACTCATGGAAATTTCAGATCCATATAACCAAGTACAATCTCACCTCTTCAAGGCAGACCTTCACTATCACCAAGATGACCGAGGAGAGCGAGAAGAACGTGGAAGAGGAGAAGGATGGCCCTGAGACTGACGACGTGGAATAAGAGAGTAAGTAGACTGGGATGAAGGCACACTTAGGTCTCTCAGGTCCACCTCACAATCCAATTCACTTGTTGATGCTATTTCATCTTTTCTAGTTTGTTTGTTTCTTGGTTTATATCTTCTAAGTTGGGTGTCTTTTTGATGTTTCGTTGTTGCTTCTATTTAACTTAGATACTTTGCTGTTCTTTTCAAGTTGGATGATTCGGTAAATGACATACTGTTTCCTTTCAATAACTATTTGCTCAAATTAGAAGACATGCATTAGCTGAAAAATTACGGTTACATTTTACAATATTTCCAATTACATTGACCCATTAGTAACGACATTGAAATCCATGTGACTTTATGAGGTGATAAACAAGGAACACACATCCACAAACTAAAGAAAATAACAACATAAGCTTCTAAATAAGCTTTAAGATATTCTTCAAAGCATAAGGAAGCAACATAGGTTATGAAATTTGTCCTATAAAATGTAAGCTCCACTAAAAAATTCTTACAAGATTACTAAATGTATCATTGGTTTTATTTCTCAAAATCTTCATTTCATAGTTAAAAGAGTTAAAAAAAAAAGAAACTACCTCATAAAGTATCTGGATGTGAAGCTTTTGAATCCATGAATTCTCAAGCTGAAGACTATCTAAACGCGAGCGAAGCATCAGAGACTTCTTTACCTACAAACTTGGGAATTGGTCAACAAGACACGTCACTTTCTTCAAACAAACCAGATAGAAAAATAGAAGAACAATCATCATCCAATGAAAGAGGTACCGTGATGTCACAAGAATCTTCAAACGTAGCAAAGACAATAAAAGCTTCATCGTTATCCAATTTAGGAGACAAAGAACTTATAGAACACCAACGAAGTGTTGGCCCAATGGTAAAAGTCCTTCTATAAAAAGAGGAGATCACGAGTTCGAGCTGCGTTGGGAGGGGTTGGCTCGCCAAAGATGAGTATCTTACCTGGTATGATCCCGCTCTGGGGAGATAGGGGCTCACAGGCCTTAAACATTCTGACTATAAGAAAACAAAAAAAGAACTTAGAGAACAATTTGAAACTAATGTTTATGGTACTTACGTATTGCACACAAGTAGAAGAAAGACATTTAGAAGAGTTAAATCCTTGGTTTGTGGGATTTTTTCTCTTTCTTTCTATTTTCAAATTTAAGTTTTTATAATTTATCAAAAAAATTACATTAACTTTATTATAAAAAATGATTTGATAATTCCAAAATTCCCAAAACTCAATCCTTAGAAATAAAAATAGATAGGGTTATGTGATTAGAATATTAAAAAATTCTTTGAGTAAAAATCAAAACAATGAAATTATAAAGATTAGCATAACAAAATATATCTAAATTAAAAGTAAGATACACAAATTTATACTTAAATATTATAAACATGGAATAATTAAAAATTGCAACCAATTTAAAAGTAATAATACATATATTGCATTTAATAATAAACTATTATTCATATTTACAAAAACACATCTAGCCACACTGTACTCCATATGTCTTGAATCTCAAAAAACGTATTATGACATAGATGTAACTAAATAATGTACTTTTCATAACTCACAGTAGAATGTTAAAACCACATTTTTATAACACAAACAAATATTTAAAAGTAATCATTTAAAATCAAAAGGAAAAAAACAAATTAAGGTATCACTTCACATTACGAAAAGATGATGAAACTAATTCATCTAATAAAAAATGTCATTAGCCAATATTATGGTATTAGATTTCATTAGAATGAAACTTAACCTAAACATAACCATCACTACTAATAAGAGAAAAGCTCCTTAAGTTGACACTTACAAAAATATGGTTAGGCAAAATGATTCTCATCATTTAAGTTGATTATGTAAAAACTTATCTCAATTCACTGCAATAGAGAGACATAATTTATAAAATTAGACGGTATCCATTTTTTCCTAAAACGCTATTCAAATAAAATTTTAAAATATCATTCCATATATTCGATGTTAATTACGTTTGACTAGACATTAATTTAGGTCCAACACACCGAAGAAAAAGATCAGAAATCCCATATAACTCAGAGATAAAATAACTAAATAATCATTATAAATAAGTTGACACACGTTGACACACAAATTAAAAGTAATGTGAATTAACACATTTGACCATAATAAATCGAGAGGACCACAAACATAATATCCCAACTGCATACTATATTATAAATTTTAAATGCCAATATTTGAGAACAACACATCTCAAAAAAAAAAATCAAATGGGAGACTCAATACAAGCAACATCGTCATTCTCGTACAACATAAAGTCTCAGGAACAAGACTCAACATAATAAGCAACCTCATAATCAAAAGATCCCACGATCACGAGGAAGACATAGTTACGAATGGAATATGCAATGAGTCACCTTCATCAAAGTTGTGGAACTCTTAGATGGGTCCTTTACATATATCTAGACTACCATGAAATTGAAGAAACCAATGGAAGAATAATGGTGGTAAGCTTCTTATTCTACATCAACCAAATTGAGATAACTATAGAAGCCGCAGGAGGTAGTAGTTGCAGGAGGTAGAAGCTGGATGAGGACTTGGCGCAACCATTTATTTCACGGTCACTCGCTACAATTACAGTCATGATTTATACAAATCTTCTCATTGGCAATCTACAAAGGCAGGGAAGAGAACCAACCAGAGCGAAGTTAAATGATGAGCGTATAATTTACCTACATAAATACAATTAGATGGATGTCATCAACACACTAGCGTGCAACCACGTCTACCACCATGATTGTATTACCGCATGGTTGAACACCACCCAAAATTGCCCTGTTTATAGGAAAAAAATCTCTAAAATAATGTTGTTACACATTTGGTAACCTTTAACGAATAAACCATTAGTTATAGGTCGGATAATGTTGTTACACATTTTGATTTCTTAAAATAATTTCTCCGCAACTAATTAGAAAGAAATAATACGTCTCCACTAATGTAAGTATAAATTATTCAACAATGGAAAAAAGTTGAACAAGTGCAAGAACCAAGAAGTGGATGAAAGAAAACACATAAAAAAGAGAAATTAGTTGTTCGTGACAAATTATAAGTCGAGTATCAAAAAAATTCCCTATCAAAACTACAAATCGAGGTAAAATTCAACAAATTAACCACTTGAAGTATGGTTGAATGATTATTTTCACGCCAATCCCAACATATACATTAACAAACAACACATATATGTCGTAAACATGAATTCATTTAACTCGAACAAAAGGTAAGCGCCCAATTTAAAAAGGCTTTTAAAATAGACCTCAAAAATAAGAATTTTTTTTAATAAACTAACTAAAAAATGATCTTAATTAGGCTTACGAAGAGAAGCCTCTAACCTGTGAGTTAAACTATATTTTAGGCCCAAAATCAATGGCCTATGTTTCATAAGACAACAATGAGGTTGCTCAGACAACATCGTTTTAGAGTTGAACCATTGACAGAACATCCAAGATTCTCTAAACTACACCCCTAATATAGATATTGGTGAATCTACAACAACCGCAAAGCAATACAAGCCAGCAATGACGCGTATATCGCATCAATAAATAATTCTACTTTAAATCGGGATCCTCCAATGATTCGAGAACAAGAAAAAACGACAATCAACATAATTTTTTAGGTAAGAAAATGGAAGTGGATCTTTAAAGTTTAAAGTGAGGTAAAATAGGAGTGAAAAATGCAGATCCAAGGCCACTAAATATAAACACTAAATCCATTCAAGTAAGAAAGATGAGGCGAGTATGTTCTTACAACATGAATGCTCGAGAAAGTGGCGGACCCCATCGTTTATGCACCTGGGAGATTGGGTTCTACAACAGTCCATTACCAGTATAGCACCTCCGATTCTGGGAGATACATGACTGGAGCAATAAAGGAAGCATAAAAGGAATGACCATGCTTATGCTCAACACCAAATAAGGTCTTACAAACTCTAACAACTCATGCACATGTTTTCACTTCATTCTCTCCTTGCATAATCTCCTCTCACAGGGACATATGGTGGACGCTTTCATGAACTCTTTAACTGTTCTGATGCACAGAGGGAATATGAAATCACAATTTTTTGCACACAAAAGAACAATCGACCATACAAGCTCACTAATAATAGTATTGAGATTAAAATAAGCAGAACCACATCGTTAATGTAATCGACACTACAGACTTGAACATACATTCAACCATGTTTTGAGTACACACAAGAGGAAAATCAAAGCTCTAGCTAAGACGAACGCGTGACTACCCTATAAGCATTGGCCTCAATAACTCTACTCTTACCATCCACTATTTACTGGGTTTAACACAACCCAACTCATAGATGTAGTAGGCCAAATTTGGCTAGTCTAAGGAATAGGACTGGAAGATCCTCATTCGGACCATGAGCACACAATCATACGCCTCAATATCGGCATGTACACAGGTATATGAATTGCATGACAAATAGCTCAAGCTTAATGAAAATTTAATTCACAAACAGAAAAATAGTGCTACGCGCTTTAGTAGTTTACACAACAGAAAGCTTGCCTCAGCCTTAATATGTCCAATCCTATTTGCAGGACAAGCATAGACTGCCTTAACCTATGGGGTGACAAAGTCGCTTTCCAACACCTACAACTGAAGATAAGCTTAAAACGAAAGGTCATCCTGGTCACGAATGTCAATCCAAAGGAACACCCATGCACAATTTATTGTAAACCACAAAAGACGACCCACATTTTTGATAATACATGTGCCATCTTAATACTTTGGCCGCAAAGACTTTGTTCCTTCACTAAACATACGACACTGAAATCTACTTTGACAGAAGATTTAGGCCAATCAAAGAGTTCAATAAGAGATTCTTGGGGAGACACCATATCGAACGTACAATTACACACAACAAGGTTTGGCTGCCAAGAACTACCGAACGCTTAAGAATTAATCTAAAATTTTCTAATGCCAACACCAAGATGTATTACTCTAACCAATAATCAACCCAAAACATCTCAATTGGGTGAGCAGACATGAAAATTCAAAATATTAGGTCATGAAAAATATTAGCATTGATATATTGTAACCTCGACGACCATAGTAGTATCACGAACCCCTTCAACGTTTCTCTAGGATCTTTGTTTTCATATTTAAAATGACAAGAAGAGCAAAGGTCTAAATTATTTTCTTTTGAAATAGAGTAACACATACAAACTCATCTATTTATAATCGATTGAGTGAAAAAAGAGTCAAGGTTATTAAAAGTAATATTTACGAAATAATAAACCTCTGTATTTTTCACCATAACATATATCTTATATAATTTAAGTACACAACATATAATATACATGGAGACATATCTAGTAAATACATTGAACGCTTGGGCTAGACATGATCTATATTTAAGGACCTCTATAATTGTCTCTTTCCTCTATTGTTAGAAATCCACTAAAGTTTTATATTGTATGCCTTCACTCAAATTCAAGTAATAAATTCGTGTGATAAACTTGAATGATCATACACTACCAAAATAAAAGTCTAAACACACATTTCATGTGACTTGGGAGAGGGGCGGCAAGGAAACCAACGTGATAAACAACAATTCTCCACTAATTGAAATAAATTACTTTTGAACATAAAAAATATAATTCAGCTGATGCGCCTTGATAATGTTTTATGGGGTAAATTCGGGCTCGCCTCACAAAAATCTGTTTAGGAATCGGATCCAGTCTGTGCACAAACTCTGGGTAGCAAAATGGTTCCTCCTCCAAGTGTGAGACAATTCTATTTGGTTGCGGCTCATTTGAGATCACATAAATAAATCCGACAAAGAACCGAAGGAGCTTTGGACCGGGTACGAATGCGTTGGGGGAGGAAAAAATTTAAAATACAAAAAACAACCCCGCCAACCGCGAATCCAAAAGTATCTGTCGCAGTTCGATGAAAACTGAAATAACAAACAAAAAACTGAGTGCCCCTAAACAAAAAAAAAACATACATTAATATTGATACAAAAGATTTAAATGTACCCAAAATAAATAGTTATAGAAGAGGAAAAGAGAAAACCACATCAATATTATCCTTATTCGCGACCACTGCGGAACACAATTCAAGGAAAGAACAAACCGACCCCTATAATTAAAACATAGAACCATACATATGTTAATATTTACTTATATATTCTCTTGCAAAACGAAATTTAAACAAATTTAATGTCTAAACGGAGAAAAAATATGTTACAATATCATGAAAAGAAATATTGGAAACAAGATCAAACACCGGAACTAGCATTAAATGACGTTTAATGCTAAGTAAGTATACGTCACAAGTAAGAAGGTCGATGAAGAAACAATTACGTATTAGACATTTGAACACACAAACTCCACCCCACAAAAGTTACAAATATTGAACAATAGAACGACAAGAAAATACTCCCTCCATTTTGATTTATTTGATATTTTAGAATTAGTTTTTTGTTCCAAAATAAGTGATGTTATCACATATTAATGCAAAAGTTTAATGTGATTTGGTCTTTTTGACTATTAATATTATGCATATTGATTTTCTATTGGTTGATTTAGGTGTAGTTAATGTTGTTTTCATAGAAAAAGAGGCAGACTGAATAAAAGTTAGAGAATCCTTAATATGTGTGTTTTTGGCTAAAACATCAAATAAATCAAAACGGAGGGAATACCACAAAAAGGAAGAAAAAAAGGTAGTCTCTCAATATTGTTCATTCTCATATGCTACCAGAAACTCTAATACATATCTCGATGCAATACACCCTACGATCGTAAGGCCACCAACTTATCACAACTGAATCTCCATCGCAATACCATATGTACATGGTGGAATAAACCCTACACCAAAAACTTTGAGAAGAAACTTCGAAAACGTGCTCAACTACCACAAAATTGAAGAGACCACCGCGACTCGAGTTGTCCAAAACTTCTTCCGTTTCATCGCCGCGGTCGAGACAACAATAACAAATCAAAGAGGTATTGCAGTATACATATGCTTCACCATCACTGCTAATAATGCACTTGCTATATCCAGAGATGCACTTATAGCCAGATTAGAAACCGAGAAAAGGAGCCCACCCATGAAGAGCAAACAGAGGAATGCATTATCTGCCTTTAATTATTTGAAAAACACAAGAGATTAACATGATGATATGCAATCACAAATACCACCACATTTGTATTGTCATTTAGTTGTGTACGACCCAAAATTGCTCTATATGTAGGGCATTTAGTATGACGATGATCATACAAATTTCAACACGCCGTTACAAATGTTTTACCATGTATCGTACCGATAATAAAACTAGGCTGCTAATATATAATGATAGTTTGAGAATATGCATGAAGATTGCAAGAACCGTTTACTAATATCGAAAGAGTGACAACAATAAAGACGTTGAAGTATTGTGATATTACAAAATTAAAAATTTAGAACATGTCTCAAAAGTACCAAAAGATTTCAAAATACATGAAAACATTGTTTGATTACTACCATCCTACGTTCCTTTTTTCTTAGCTCGTGCTCACAAAATGATTTCTCCATGGCAAACAATTGATTTGTGCATGTAATTAAATAATAAATCTAATTAATTATTACAAATTAAAAGGGTGAACAAGGAAAGAGTCTGATGATCATTGAAATGAAAGGGTCTAAAAAGAAAATAAATTGATTACGACAAGAGTAAAGAGAATCTATTGTTTAAAAACAAAACATATATTGTGGCCCTACAGAAATAAATAAATCAATATAAAAATTATTTGAAAATTAATGTGAGGAACCAAATTAAAGGATGTAGGAAATCTTATTGTAATATATAAATCAATAACAGCGATCCCTCAAAATTAGACAACTTTTAAAAGCAAAAGATTCAAACAAAGTGGCAACTATTTAAAAGACACACAACCCAACCATTGTTATATAACACAAAATTCGATCCCCAATAGAAATAGAAAAACCCACAAATTCAAATACCTTGTTAGGCGCCCAGGGGAAACATACACACACAATTCTCAACACCAACGGTCAAAACATAATAGGCACCATAAGAGATGGCGAGAAGCAATGACATAAGAGGAAACAAACAATCACTCATCCACCAATTTTGCCAGGTAATCCAAGCTGTTTATGTAGATCATTCAAACTAAAAACATACCAAATTTTTTGAAAATAGGGAAAAACAGAAATAGCACCAACATAAAAAATGACAATGTTAAACGAGAATATGTTTTCCAAGCTAAACTGAACTAAAACTATAAAAAAATCGAGAAAATTTGGGAAATAATATTTTCAGAAAGAACTGTGCCCACACATGATAATAGATAAAAAAAAGTAGAATAAACCGAGAAACCTTTCTCAGATTTAAAACGAAAATAACAATGATCATCGTCAAGTCGAACAAAAAGTTACGTCATCACACTATAGGAAACCAAATAAAAAAATCAAATCGAAAGAATTTCAGAGATGTGAGTATTGTCATTGCTTTGGAGAAACAAACTTTACCCTGTCTACACTTTACAAATACCTCTTAATTATATTACAAATGTATAACATCATAATTGATATAAAAAACAAATGCCATTACAAATTAAGCCAATACTATCATTTGATTTTGGTAATTGAAAAGTCAAAAGTCAAAAAAATCAGTTTAGTTTTCAAACAATCTCTATTAGACGAAACTAGGAAAATCTGTAGAGAAGCACGTTGTACGTGACAACTATAAATATTAAAATTATTTCCAATGAAAGTAAACTAAATTCCTAAAAACACCATATAATACAATAATATGTAAATCCAAATACTAGTTAAACCGATAAGTAACTATTAACCAAATATCAAACAATTAACGTGTACAATCCAACTACTCCAAGACATAAACTATTCAGCGCTAGTTATGTTACTAACAACACAAATTCAACAATTTCCCTATTAACGATGATTTAAAATAGAGGTGAGAATAATATTCGGACCCGAAGAACCGAACAGAAAGAACATGAAAAAAACGAACTCAAATCGAATTGGATTTAGAATATACCTGAATGATTCCAAAATTTGAGAACCGAGAGAATCCAAACCGCAACGGAAACAAACTTAAACCGAACGAGTAACAGCAAAAATGAAACTATCTAAAAATAATTAAAAATGTCCTAGAATATCCGAAAATATACCAAAAAAAAAACCAAAATGCCCAGAATTAACAAAGAAACTTTTAAAAACCCGAACACTAATACCCGAATGGTTGTTTAATACAAATGGAATTAAGCTCAAACAAAATCAGAGCCGAACACGACCTAAACCGAAATATTTAAAGAACCGAATAGCTACAACTTTTGAGAACATGGAAAATCAAAAATCAAAAAAAAAAAAAAACCAAACCAAATGAAACCGAAAAACCGAACACCTTAGTCTAATTTCAAAAGTGTGAGAGCAATCGTATACGAAACACAAAGAAATTGATATAATTGAGATATATTAACGAAAAGTACAAATGAGTTGAAGATTTCTCCATGTAAATTAAATTTATATAACCGTTAAAAAAAGATCATTCACTAAGTTAAAAACGATATTATTATAAAAAAGTTCAAAAATTTCAAATAAACATACCAATTAAAAACATAGAGTGTTTGAATAGCTAAATCGGATACCTACAAAAGAAAATTTTTTTAAAAAAATAGAACATAGTTAAACAGATACCGTAAACAAAAAAATGCGAGTAGAGAAAATCTTAACCAATACAATAAGATTTCATTCATTTTTAAGATACCAAATTAATAGCTCCATCGGCTTCCTCATATGACAAAGGACAACCAAAATTATACAGATTCCTCTAAACTCCAAAAAGGAACTGCGAGGAAATATTATAATACTAGATAAGTACTCGCGTGATACGCGAGTAAAAATAAAATATTTAGTGTGTAAATTAATAACATGCATAATTATAGTTCGTACATTTAGATTAAAATCCTTTTAAAATTATCTGTGGGCTCGTGTAAATAAATTGTAGATTAAAATATACGTTTAGTTTTTTATTTATTGTATTTTTATCAGAAATAAAATATTCTTAGATTGACTTAAATCACCGCAAAATTATGAATAACAATATTTTTGAATGAAGGGAATGCCCTTAAATAAATTATATATTTCATATTACATAAAAATGAATTGAATAAAGATCATTGATGTAAAAAAATTAAGATCGATGTACAAAATTTAAAACTTAAAGTCAACTTTCTTTTATTTTATAACTTTTCTTTTATGATTATACTGTTTCCTTTTATTTAATTTGCTAATAAGCTATTTTTCCTTTTTTTATGATTTTATTTTTTTGAGAAGTAAATTACCAATAATAAGAAAGTTTATATTATTTTTTATTTCTAAATTGACACATGTTACAATCTAAATTAAACAGTGACACATGTCGAAATCTGGTGAGTTACAATTTGTCTACGTGTCGCCTTCACGTTGAACGCGTTCAGCTTTATATAATAAGATATTCAACCAGAGTAAATCTACAATTACTTTGCTAAATGTAAAACGAAAACCAAATTAACACTTCTCACACAACACCATGTTGATATTGATACTGTCGTGCTTCCCAGCCTTGTAGAGTGAAGCTCAAGCATGATTGTTACCTATATACAATATTATGACTGTAAGTTATCTCACACCAAATAAACCCTCAAATTATTCTTACTGATACTACGTACATTTTTTAAAACCATATGTAAGTGAGGATGCAATGCTTTCTCAAATTTTGGTATGTACAATTTCATACAACATGCACAACTAAATATACTTTGAAATAAACCACGACAACCTAAATTGAATGATTAAACAAACGTTGCAGTGCTGGATAAGAAATCCCGCCGCAAACGTAAGATAATTCTACAGAGGAAAAAAACTAACAATACGCCTCTCAAACACATGGAAGGCTCGCTATGCCACAATGGAAAATAAAAATAGGGGCGCAAACTCCCCAACAGGCCCATAACTTGTTCAACAAAAGTCTAGAGCAAGGGAAAACTTAAGCTGCATACTTAAAATGAGTTATTATATATTGATTTGATGTTTGCATTTCTATATGTAAGTGTTTTAATCAAATTTATCTTTTACTTAGCTAACCATAAACCTCCTCAATAGAAGCCTCAAAGAATTAGGCAGGTAACCTCGAAAAAGTTAAATTACTCAACAAAAAACAAACATAGACAACAAAAAGAGATAAAGTGATGAAAAAAGATGTGGCTTAACGTGTTCGATCCAACAACAAACATGTGAGCAACACAACTATGGAGGACTCTGATGCATAATAACAAAATCCATCATTACAGCATGGACCATAGACTTACGTAAATATTAAAACCATACAACAAGATACTAATTGGGGAAACAAGAAAAGAACTAGATATATGCCACAAGATTTTTAATATAAAACATATATGTAAATCCTAATTAAATCAGTAAAAGAATAGTTAAATAAATCCATACGTTGCATGGAACAAAACCTAGTATCTATAAAGATGGATGTTAAACAAATGTTATGTCGTTATGGTTTTTTTTTTTATGTTTTATTCTCATCTTTAGAGGTTATTTTTTTTATTTACATTATCATTTTCCAAAAACAAACTTCATAAAATTGGCAATTTAGGAATTAAAAAAAGAACTAGAATCACGTAACGAATTTGTTGTTTTTGTTTTAATGTTAAATTGTTTGATTTGTTAGCGAGGAATTAAGACCAAGGGGTCGTGCAAATTTTCACTGGAAATGAGCGAATTCCTTCACTGTGCTTTGCGAAGAGTCGGCCCCCCAAGATTTATTTCTTGTATAGTTAAGGATGTTTCGTATTGCTCTAGGAGATTTGTTATGAGTTTTTCTTTGTATGTCGCGTTTTATGGGTAACAAGTTGCAGGCTTAAATTGAATTGTGGAACGTATTGAAGTTGGTCGGTTGTCGGCAAGTTTAAGTTTTCTGTTAACCGTTTGGTAGTTACTACTAAGTTTTGATATTAATAATTTATCGTATGATTTCCAATTATGGGTTATACGATAATTATTTGCATAATCGTCGCTTAGCGTTTTTAGAGAAATTGTGGATTGTCATTTTTCCGTCAAGTTATTGGATGGAGTAATGGTCGCTCAAATTTTTTTGGCTTAGTGTGAAGGATGTGTTAAGCTACATAGCCGAGGACGTTGTTGGTCAAGGATTAGACCATAGCACTTTCGTGTTAACATTGAGATCATGTTAGTTTATAATTGTCCTAAAAGGGATGCCGAATTCTGGTTCGAATTTTTATTGGAAGGTGTAATTGGCCGAGGGTCGAAGAGTGTTTGTTGAGGTTGACGGGCCAAGTCGGAGGTTTCCGTGTTAAGATGGCCGATGATGTTAGAAATCGATTTTCCACTTTAGGTATCAGTTATACGATGAATGTTTCGTATAATGTTTCCTTTAGTCGTACAAAAATTGTTTTATTTTTGTCTAACGAAGACAAAGCCTAGGAGACTCAATAAAGAACTCGTGCTGGATGATTGCCTGCTCGCACGTAATCGAGGGAAATAAAAGGCAGAAGTCAGCGAGCCGCATGGCTAAAGAATGAGATTTGTAAGATTATAGTGCAAAGAGATAAAGTTTAATTTTTTCGTTGAGAGACGAGTGATATGACTTTGTTTTTAGCTATACGCAACTTTTCCAAAACACTTCTTCACAAAAAATGTTACATTTGTTTCCGAAAGTTTCTTCGCATAACTCGGTGTGGCTATACGAAGGATGTTTCGCGTAAGTTTTACGAGAAGGGAATAACATAGAAGTAAACAGAGCGTGTTGTCCGAAAATTACTTGTAATACTCTCAAGCGAGGTCTAGGTTCTTCTCATTCATGTTTTCGTATCTCAAAGTCGTTTTTCATGATACCAATCTCATTTTCCCATAAGCTCGAAAGTAATGGATGATCGGTTTTATGAGGCATCACATTGCCTAAATAATTTTTCGTCTACTGTTGCGAGAGTTTGCTTTGTCGAAAGCATTTTCTTGATGCCGATACAAAAAAATTTTGAAGTATGGGAGTATACGAGTATAGTATACGTAGCTACTCCCTCCTTCTTTTTACGAAAGGAAACGGCTGAACCGATATTTTGAAGGGTTGTGTACGTTTTTTATTTTGAAAATTGAGATGATCGACAATCTAGGTCAGTTTAAAGACGACGCTAGGATTGTGACTTGGTGGGTTTCAGGTTGACGATTAGGAATATGTTGGTTTTAAGAAAATTGTTAGGAACGAGTCGGTTTTAAGACGACGTTTGCATCTCTAGTTGTTTCTTTCTTTAGGAAGCGAGCTGAGTATGTGTGGCGATCGTTTCTCGGTTTTCCGAGTGTTTAGACCGGTTTGCAAGATATGCCTGAACAGTCACAGAATGATAGATCGAGATAGGAAAACTCGCCTAAGACTTAGTTCTCCAGACTACCCGCCTAGATTCTAAGTTCTCTAATGTTTATGGAAATCTCCGAAGCGTTTTTATTTCTCAGTACCTCCCTACGAAAATTCCAAGTTTGATTTCAAAAAAATTTCAAGTCGGACATGCCTTAGTTTTCTCGAAGATTCGGGTTTGCCTCTTCTCCGTTTTATTTGCTTGTTTCTCCTTCCTCTTTTCGTATTTGTCTACCCCTTACGTATAACAAGAATATTTATCCATACTTTTCTGATCTGGGCTCCATTATCCCAATCATTGGTTTTGTGAAAAATGAATAAGTATCTCGTCGAAAGTCTTTTGGTGTTTACGAGTAGCCAAGGGCGACCAGAAGATGGAAAGGGTGATCAGGGAGAATCGTTGGATATTGAGGCTTTGGTGAGAGGACACAAGAGATGAGGCAAAAGAGAGAGGACAATGAGACTCTGGAGAGAGACTGATAGGCGATGTTCATTTTTCAGCTCTCGCTCCATCTCTTTCCTATTTCGAGAGTTTTTTTGTTCAATCTTGTTTGACTTTACGAATGATGTTTCATAAAATATTTTTAAGATAATCATATGAAAGTTATTCCATAAAGTGTTGTCGAGTTTAATTCTACAAAAGTTGTTTTGTAAAATGTCGTCGAGATTTAATTTCACGAAAGTTGTTTCGCGAAATACTATCTCGTTTCTCTTTGCAAACTATGTTCTGTAAAATACTATTGAGTTTAATTTTACGAAACCTGTTTCATAAAATGTTATCAAGCTTAACCTTACGAAAATTATTACGCAAAATGTCATGAGTTTAGTTTTACGAAAGTCGTTTTATAAACATGTTTTCGATTTTGTCTGTACGAGAGCCATCTTTCGGAAAACTCACATTTTGCGGCTGTTTCGGAAATTTAGTTTATGGGTTTTAGTATTAGAAACTCTGGTTGTGATGAACTTAATTATCGCGACTCAACTTAATCAGAAATTTCTCGTTTTCGCATGATTGATTCGAGGAAGTTTGGAGTAGTTTTTCCGAAGTAAGCTTAGGTGCAATCATCAAGAATTTACTAAATATGTCACATAGAATCGAAGACCAAAATTTTACAAAATCTTAGGTTTCAAAAAATATTTTAGCAGTGAGGTATACGATCTCCCGTTTTGCTTAGTTTAGTCTTCGTTAGCCGTTTTAGGTTTCGAGTGATTAAATAGAGATCAACTTCGTTCCTTCGAAAATTATCCGAAAGAAATACAACAGTGGGGAATTGGCAACTCGATTTTCCGTTCTCCCATTTCCGCGAGTAATCTAGATTTTCTCTGTGATTCCGGGAGGTTGAAACGAGTTTTATTTTTCCAAAATTTTTTCAGAAAACATCTTTTGGTTGAACCCTTACGCGCTGAGATTTCTCCAACTCGGTAATGAGACAAATTTTACAGGGTTTGATAGGTTTTATCGTTGCCTTTTCTGTGTAGACTGAGAAATCACGAGCTCGTTTCAATGCTCTTCCCGTGGCAAAATGTCGCGACTAGATTTTCGATTTTGTTGATTACTACGGCGTTTGCGCAAGTGTTTGATGGCTCAGGTTTTCACCCAAGAAATCACTGCAAGCGTACAGTTAAGCACGTTGTAGTGGTTTGGGTATCGAATCCACAAGAAGCAATGTCGTATAAAGAACTATGAATCAAATACAGGCTAAAGCGAAAAAGAGATGGTTGGTAAGATGATGCAAATATCNGAATATAGAAATCAAACAAAGAAAGCAAGCAAGTAATAACGAGTTGTGAATCAATCAAAGAAAAACGCTGGGCACAAAGTGTTCTCAGGGAAATCATTTCATCAGGATTGCAGATTGCTAACGGGGAGACAATTAAGATCCATCTTAGCTCAATTCACAAGATTATAATTAACCTACTATCGCAGCGTTAATTATCTATGCTTAAGGATCCTAGACACTAACTTTCGTTGAGTTTCAAACCCTAAGCATGCATTCTAAACAGGATTAAATTGCTCACAAAGCGCGGTAACAACAACTGTCGTTGGTTAAAGACACTTTGCTCATTTAATCTCAGTTTCAGGCATTCAAGCAATCACTTTTGGTGTATTGAATATCCTAAATTCAGAAACTAGGTNAAGAAACTAGGTCGCAAATCCAATTTCTGCATTAAGCACAGAGATAAACGAAGATCAATAGATAATTCCCCAATCTAACAACCTAGCAATCACAGATTCATGAAATCTCCTANAAACCCAACTAGAAAACTACTCACACATAGCAATCAAATCAACACAAGATGAATTGGATAGAAACATGATGTATGGAATGATAAAAACAAAGAGTAGAGCTAAGAATTCTTCTCCAACGAAGTACAGATGAGTCGATCTCTCTCTCGCAGGTTACAAAGCTCAAAAGTCTGTTTCCAAACTCCAAAATAGCATAATCAAAACAAGAAAATCAAGTCTAGGTCATAAGGTATGAAAACCCAGTTTAAAATAACTTCGGTTTGTGTCTTCAGAATCTGGTTCAAAATCGGGACAAAGATCGGTCGATCCATGTCCCTTCACAGGACAAGGATCGATCAATCCCTGTCCCTCTGTGTGGACATTTCTTCAGTCTTCTTGAGACTTCCTTT
>OVAN01003655.1:0-28302 GCA_900406275.1 Anastatica hierochuntica
ATAGATAGAAGATTGAATGTGGACCTTTGATTTAAAAATCAATCAATGGCTCAGAAAAAACAATACATAACCATCTTCTTTTTATTTTTAATTATTATAAAATTATTGAGACTTTAAATAATTTGATATCACAATTTAAAATTTTAAGTCTGAATTTTGTATATAAATTTTAAAATTGAATAAATATTAAAAATTAAGATTTAATGTTTTATGATATAGGTTAATATGAGGTATGTGGTATAGGGTTTAGGATTAAGATTTATAATTAAGTTTATGGTTTGAGTTTTAGAATATACATGGAGTTTAAGTTTAAAATTAATTTATATTATAAGTTTAAAAAGATTAGATTTATGACTTTGTATGCAAGGTTTAAGTTTGAGCTTAAGGGTAATCGATTTGGGGTGTAGATTTAAGACTTAATGTTTGAGGTTTAGATTTGTAGGGATTCATTGTATTATGTATTAATTCTTATATATGATACATTTTGTGACTCTTTAAGTTGGGGTATGATATATATAGGTCTATAGTTTAAGATTTTGGGTTTAGGGTATTAGATTTAGGGTGTAGGTTTAAAATTTAGTGTTTGGGGTTTAGATTTCAAATTTGAGATTAGATTTTCAAAATGATTAAATTTTGAGTTTAAGTTTAAGATTGAGATTAAATTTGCGTTTATATTTTCAAAATGATTAAATTTAAATTTATGTTCATGGTTTAAAGACATTTTTGGGGTTTAGGGTTTTGGTTTTTTTTAAAAAGTTAAAAAACACAAATAAAATACCATTTACTCTTCCATTAAGGATCCAAAACGTACAAAGTCAATACATGAAAACTCCAAAAGACAACATGTAATCATCAAAACTAGTCATGAACAAACTAACTTAATACTAGCAAAAAGCTTCTCGCTCCTCAGCTTCTCGCTCTCAATGTCCTGAAACACACAAAACGAAAACCAAAGATTGCTTACTAAAATTCAACACCTGATAAATTCAAATTCTTCGATTCAACCCATTTGGTCAACCGAAGCTAGCTTCTCCACAAGCATAAGAATGAATATTGAAGAAATGGATTTGATACACAACACGAGACATTAGCAGCACAAAGTAACAGCTGAAAGCAACAAGACGAAATATCAAAGTCATCAAATTTAACATGCTACAAACGTAACTAGGACTCAACATATAATCAAGGTTTTGGCAAATCACTCATGCTATTGCTTATCCACATCAAGTCAGAAAATCTGAAATGGATCAAAAAAATATCATACATGTACTCGACTTATGGTGCTTGTTAAATTTCTTTTCCTTCATCTTCTCCTTCTTCTCACTTCTACTTCTTCTCCTTTCGTCATCCTTTTTTGTTCTTCGATGCCTCTAAACTTTATCTTTGTCTGCCCATTCACAAATCACAAATTTAACAACAATTCAACCACAAGTTACAGTTCCAAGATTATAATCCAACTCAAACTACAAATTCAAAACTGGTAACAAGGATAAATGTAAATCGCTAAGACGGAAAACCAAAAATAACAAAGCTATTGTAGATAAACCAAACAAACGAATTGAGATTCCCAGTGCTCAAGATTTTCCAGGGAAGCAAGAAAAAGAATATCCATGGAGAAAAGAACATACGACCGAGGACGAAGAATCTTCGCTCCGAGCTCTGCTCCTCTTCTTCTCCTTTGGGCTCCAAGCTCTGCTTCTCTTCTTCTTCTTTCAGACCTCGAATCCGAAGGTCCACCCATGATTCAATCCGAAGGAAACGCGAATCTGAAATCTTAACCGAAAGAGGAACCACCACCATGACGAGAGAAATCGGAATCCATCTGGGTTTCAGCACCACCACCACCAGCTCTCATCCTCTTTCTCACAGGAGAATAGACTCTCTCCATCTAGGTTTTCTTCAGGTGAGAATGAGAGAGAGATAGAGAAGAGAGACGAGAAACGAGAGAGATGGAATCAGAGATTTTTTTTGGAGTTTGGCTGAATTAATTTTTTTGTTCAGCTGTGTAAATGACCTAGATAAAAAAAAAATCTCATACCGCTAAAACCAAAATATTTTCGTGCCAAAATGTTTTTTGTTAAGAGTTTGACGCTCAATGTGTTACGGATGCGAAAATTCTGCAAGAATTGGATTTTTGTTGATTTTTCCCTTCCCGCTTAATGAAAATCTTTCCTTGCGTGGATTAAATGCTACTATATAGTTGCAATTCCAACTTTTCACATTTAGTAGCACTTAGTGAATTCGTGTTACTGTGGAGTGCTACCAATACTAATATTTCTTGTAGTGACACATTATTCTTAGTGTACGTTAAACCATTAGCAACACGGTGTACGCACTAACCATGGTATGCGTATACGCGCAAACCTTCTTCCAGATTTTTTATAGATCTGTTTAATATCGCGGGTGAAGTACGTAATATAAATCTTCATCATAGTTATAAGTGTACGCATTATAATATAAGTGTACGTTCAAATCCGTACACATAAGACAACATAAATATTTTTGGTGCGTGGTGTACGCTGCATATGTCACCTCTGAAACTTAAGATACACAAAAAAAAAGAAAAGATAACAAATATATTATTGGTAAATGGTGTACGTTGCATATGTCACCTCTCCAACTTAAGTAACACAAAAAAAACATTCAGTGATGATTCCTCCTTAGTAATCAAGGCAAAGCATAGGTGCATGTCGTTTTCTTGTGTCCTCGTTCACCACACCGGCCACAATTATTAAGCTTCCTCCTTTTAGTAGTTCCCTGAAGTTTAACATACAAAAATATCCAGCAACATTATTGAAATATGAATTAAGTCTGTATCTTTCATACCTGATGCTCGCCAACCGAAAGTGTCCTTTTCTTTGGGGACCTACTAGGTGGTCTTCTTGCTTTTGGAGGGAGGATGTCGGGACTAACCTTCACTTACTTAGGTAGATCACGATCATCCGGATCAGGAAGGGGTATAATAATTCCCTTGATCGTATCCATCCACCTTTGTTTAACGTGTGCTTTGGAAACATATGTTTTGTACGCCACCCCTCGAAACATGGATGCCACAATTGCATGACGGCATGGTGATCCCATCAACTGGAATTCTCGGCCTGAACACGTACACTTCTCAAGGCTAACATGACAACCGTATCTCCCAAGGCTGGATGTGACTTTAAACTCCCACGCTGAAAGTGGCAAGAATAGTAGACCGGCCGACTGTTCCACCTGTTCTAGCAACTGTTTTTCTATTTCTTCTACAACATCTCCTTCCATCGTTAAAACTGTACATTGTCTGCTCTCAAACCACCTGCTCAGCATCCGACAAATAAATTCTAGCAACGCCACGATAGGACAGCCCCTAGCAGGAACAAGGGCATTGTTAAGAGATTCGACAATGTTGGAAGACATGAGATTTTATTTGTTATCCTCAAAATGCGCTCTCGTCTAATGCTTAACCGGAATACCCTCTAAATATTTCCAACACTGGATATCAACCTGCTTGATATGCTCATACGCTTTTTTAAATTTCGAGACTCAGAATGCTTCAGTGGCTTTGACGACCATTTCCTTCTGATTCCTCTTTTTGAACCTTGCGTCCACATTCCTCTTTAAGTGTTCAAGACAAGCCCCATGGTGTGCATGTGGGAACCATATACCTTTTGGCGTGTAAATTGAAGTACATCTGTTTGATATGGTTGTAAGGTCAGAACCATCTTCAACAATTGACGCCACCCTCTCAAAAACAAACTCCAAGACCCGTCGTTCTCGTTGTTAACTATAGCAAAGGCTATGGGGAATATTTTGTAATTTTCATCTTGTCCACTTGCGGTAAAGAGAACGTCTTTGTACTTCCCAAACATGTGTGTGCCATCCACAACCAAGACCTTAAGCAAGTACTTCCACCCATCGATGCATGCCTTCAAAGCCATAAACGCAAATATAAATCTCAATTTACCTTTTCCATCCACTTCAGTGTCTATGTCGTAACACTACCAGGATTTACTGTTGTTAGAAGGTAAAAGTAAAGAGGCAACAACTTGTAAGAACTTTCCTATGTACCATGAGCCGCCTCAATTGCCAATTCCCTTGCTTTCTAACACTTCCAGTATTTAGCAGCGCACTTGAACTATGTCCCCAATGTCTCGGGAATTTCAAACGCGCGTGGTCCAACAACTTGTGTTTCATACTTAGACCTCAACAGTGTCGCTATCAATTTCGATGTTGCGTGCTTTTCAAACTGCCTTCTAACTTTTGTGGTACATGTGTGTACAAGAGTAACTTTCCTGACTACATACATCTCTGAGTCTCTCAAATGAGCAACCATAACCCTCCAATCACATTCTCTTCTATAACAACGCGCAATGGTGTAATGCTTAGCATGTTTATGGTATTTGAACCTAAAAAAATTTTGTATAGAAAAAATAGCCAACGCCACTTTAAATTGTTCCTTGCTCCCAAATATTTTCTCTGCGTGGATATCGGAATCCTCTTTATGCAAATCAATGTAAAAGATACTATAGTCAGTACTTTTCATGTCATTAAACATAGGAGGCACATCCGCGTAGCCAAATATTTCAGTCATCTTGATGCTTTTTTCAAGAGTTGCCCTCCATTATATTTGCGGACACTGCCTACATCCGGAGGAGGGTTCATTAAGTCATCATCATTATAAGTACTAGAGTTTGGGAACACCCTTAGGTGGATGGTCAATAAAGTCATCATTCTCATCGAAATGCAAATTTTTGGTGCAAGCAACTGTTGGTGGAAGATTCACAAAATCATCATCATCAATGTTAACTACTTTTTGGGTGGGGGCAACCACAGGTGGATTTTCCAAAAAGTCATCATCATTAGTAACAAAATTTCTCTTCGAAGCTACCTTAGGCGGATGGACTACAAAATCATAATCATCATTGATAGGAATGTTTTGACTATATGTGTGCCTCCCTTTCTTTAGGTGGTGTGTCTATGACAATGTCATCGTTCACCCTTTCAAATTCATGTCTACTTCTAGACGTTGAGGTGTATATCGACGGATCATCAATAAAGTCAGCTTCAGCATGACCACTTCGATTGCTCTTCCTACTACTTCTAGACCCGGATCCTCCTTCAGATACATGGTTCTCAGACCTTACCCTTGACCTTGATCTTCGAGTACAGGATCGTGTCCCTGTTCCACCTGACTCTCCTCCCTCTTCCTCACTATCCGATTGCGTATTGTCAACTTTCAAAAAAATATCATTCCAGTAAATCCCAGTCATATTCTTCTGACTTTGTTTCTTCAACTTCTCTTTCATTGGTTAGATTTGTCTCCTGCACTACTTCCTCGTTGGTTAGATTTTCTTCTTCTTCATTGGGGACATTGCTCACGATGGTGACATTGATGACATGTTCTTCCTCATTAGCCACAATTTCTTCCTCCTCATACGCCAAATTGTTGATGCAGGTCAGATTAGTCACATCTACTTCTTCCTCTGTGACATTTTCTTCTTCGATATGAAGATCAATTTGTGTACTCCTCGACAAAGCTGACTTTGGTACCCGCCTTGATGCTTCAATCCTATCTACCAATTTTACGAATAATTCATCCTCTTCTTCTGCTTCGGTTGGTCCACTCCCAAAGCCACATCCACTCGCACTACCCACTTCATAACCAATACCCTCTTTTGTTCTAACATCGACCAATTCGTCTTCCACCTCTTTCCTAAATGTAACGTAGATATTTAAATTCTTATCTGTCGTATGCAATGATTTGAACATTCTATAGTGGCTATTAGCGATGATGTAAACAAGAGCAGTTCCGTTTCCATTTAACTCAGCTAGTATATTGGTAATCCAGTAAGAAATTTCTACAAAACACTCTCTTGTATTTACACCGTATTCAGCAGCAACATACTCTCTCAACCCCTCAAGTCTGTCGATTTTGCAAACTTTTCAAAACCCTAGACATTCTTGATTTATCAATCTTGAATTCCCACTCTTTATTGCTTCCTTGAATCCAGTGACCTGTGCTGGCTACCAGAAACTCATCCTCTGCATCGGGAACGAAATCGGATTATATACTCTAATTTTTGCAAAAAAAATAAATTATTGGTGTACATGTCGAAGGAAGCATGTACCTTCGTCCGCACCATCATTATCGTATAATTTTTTCTTCTCGTTGCCTAAATATTTATCTCCCATCATATTTCAACAGGGATTCATGCGATGTTGTCTCCAAGAATCATAAATTTTTGCAACATAGGGTTTTTTCTTTGTTTCAGAACTCTTTCTTCACATTGTCCACTTTACCTTCTCCTTAAAACATTATCTGCTCATTATTTTGACATTAATTAATTTTAATTTTTTATTTAAATGTCTAATCATGAAACTACTTGTTTTCCCGCCAAACCAAAAGGACACGCATACATCCCAAAACGGCCAAAGCCCGAAACAAATCCTAACACCCTTAAGATTTCAAAATGGCGCGAAAGTAGGCGAGTATACGCGAGTATGAAATATATGCGCATTCGTACACACTTTCTCCCGCGTACACCACACGACTATCTCTGTCTCTCTCTTGAGTTATGTCTCTATCTCTCTCTTCGACCCTATCCCTTTCTCTCTCCCACTCACACAGCCACATGTCTCTATCCCTCTCTCTTCGACCTTATCCCTTTCTCTCTCCCACTCACACACCCACATGTCTCTATCTCTCTCTCCTTCGCTATCTCTGTCTCTCTCCCACTCACGCGATGCCATTGTCTCTCTCTAAGAGACAGGGGCATTTTCGTCCTAAACTACCCTATCAGCAATGAAAAACTTTTACCCACCCACTTGCCAATTAAAACTTAAAAACTGCCACAAAAACTAAAGAGCCCATAATTTAAAGGGAAAAATTTAAATGATTTTACAGAGGTCAAACATTGAAATTCGTTTCTTTCTTACTCTTGTATAGCAAATGCTTCTTCGAATGAAGATGAAGAGTACAACACGGCGATGAATGTACAATATGATTATCCAGATGACGATGAAAAGGATAAAGATGAAAAATATCATATAGCAATGAAAAAAGCATCGTTTTAGTTTACACCAAAGAAGTTACGCCAGTTATTTATCACAATATTTATCGTCACCATCAATAATATGCTCCACCAAAAAATTAGGAAGTATGCTAACATCATAATGCGTCGCCACGTAAAAACTCCACGTTCTAGCAAGTATGTTATTGAAAGATCCATAGAAAACTTTCAAGACAATCAATACCAAATCTGTAAAATTAATTAATTATTTGAAACTTGAATCACGAGGGTCTCATATGATACACTCATAAGCATAAAAATTCATTTCTCAAGCAGGTTTCTTTTATATTTTATTTTCTTTTGTACAACAAACCTCTAGCAACTTATTCAATTTTAATAGTAGTATATACAACTTCAAATTGTCAATTATACAACAATATGAAGAACACTTGCCCTTGCGAGTGCTAAGAAATTAAACACTACCTAATGCTAATACATATGAAAGGATATGAAAATCCAATGAGATTATTTTCAAATAGATCAAATTCATTATCACATATGTATCAATTTCAGAAAACTGAGAGGAAAAATTTGAATCAGAAAAGTAAATTGTCGTTGTCGAAGACGTCCTTAGCCAAATCTTGTTGTTTTTTAACACTGATAACCACAATCTGTGAGGGAGCGTTGCTCCGACACGACAAATCCTCTTCATCCCAAATCTACCTCTCGACTATGTAACTCAAATACACATAGTCGATTCAAACCCTAAAATCAATTTTAAACCCTAAAGTAATTATCAGAAGGAAGAAAGAACACATACATTCAAAACCTCGGATCGATGAAAGTGAATGAGCTTTGAATTTTTCTCTATCAATATTGTATAGGAGTCGTTTCTTCTATGTTCTGTTGTTGAATGACAAAGTAAAATCATCAAAAAGTTTACAAAATTAAGTTACTAAGTTTTAAAACCTTCTCTTTGATGTGGTATGTTTCTAAACGCTTTTTCAAAACGCTAATAAATTCAGTTTAAATGTTGACCAATTGGTTAACTAGATATGTAGAAATTTGAAGAAAGAAAAAGTTTATGTAGTTTAATGATGAATTAGTTTTGTTCATGGATTATTTTAAATATATTAAAAAAATTTAAGGCGGAATAGAGTTGACAACATTAGTTTAAGAGGTGTAATCAAGTCAACTCTATTTCTTAACTCATTTGTGCATATTGTTTTTCTTCTCCATTTTTTAATCGATCTATGTGTGTTTTGTTTGGAAGCAATAATTAAAGATAATTAAGAATTGAATGTTTTTTAATATTTCGATATCTCGATTTTACATAAACTTAATCAATTATTTTTCAAAAAACAATCATTTTAAGAAAATATACAAAGTACCATTATTCTTTATGAAATGTATAGAAATATTTACGAAAATTTTATATAATGACTTTGGTACTTAAATTGTATTTTATTTTCTTAATTAATAGGAATCAGTTTAAGGTTTGGTGTACAAATAATATTACATATAGGTTCTTTACATTTGCGTAGGTATTAATTATGTCTTGTAACTATTCAAATATAATTTTCAGAAAAATATTTGAACGCAATAAAATTGAGTGTATCTACTTAGGTAATTAAATTGTATCTTTCCAAATGCATTATTACTTCTTAAAGTCACATGTTTTGTTATAATTATAATATTAACAATTCTTTTAAGATAATATGATAATTTTGATTTCTAACAATTCTAATCAAAACTATCTTAAATCTTTAAATTTTTCGCAGTTAAATCATAATAAGTTATGTTTTAATTTTAAACGTGAATGTACTATAAGAAATTATATTTTAAATATTTTGAATTAAGCCTCTCAAATCTCTGAACTTGTAATTAATAATTATGAAATCTTACCAAATTTAAATAGATATTGTCTCACAAAGTCTTTTTCGAAAAAATATTTAAAGCTAAAAGAGTCTTAAAAGATATTATATCTTTTCTAATGACATCTTATATATGAAGTATGAAGTGAATTTGAATGTGACCAAAATTTGGTATGGTTAACTATATGATTAACTTATTAATTAACTTAGCTAATTGCAAAATTGACATGAATGAGTTACTAATTAACAACTAATAATTATAAAACTATTTTTTTAAAATGAAATTTTAAAATAAAATTTCTAAATAAGAAAAGATTTCAAAATTTTTTAAACTGATTAATTTAAAAGTTCTTAAAAAATCGATTTTCTCAAAATAATATATGTTACTATCACAAGAAACAAATATGAATGATCATCTAAGAACAATGTATCGTAGAACTTGATGTCATCTCACTTGATTTCAGTCAATAGAAATGTCATCTTCTTCCTTCACTATTGGTGATTTCTCTGCCTCTTACAAAAACACCATCATAATTTCAGATGGATTCTTAATCTCAAGAGATATGATATCTTCATAACATCACTTACCCTTCAAAAGAGGAGTCCATTCTATATTCCTCGTTTTTTCTCCTGCAAGTTGTAGGGCAAATATCATAATAATCGCAAAGTTTACTTTCTACTAAAGAAGAGAGAGATATGTAATTATCATGTTCATGAATGACTTTGATAATTTTCTCCTTATCATATTTCATCGCAAGGATATGATCAATAACCTTGGATTTGGAAGAACCAGCTTCACAATCACTTTTGACAAATAAAATATAAGAGACATGAGAAATACAGTCCAAAATCACATTTAGAACCGCGGTGATAATTTCCTACTAAAAAGGAGAGAGACATGTCATTACCATGTTCATGAATGGCTTTGATAACTTTCTCATCAGTGTATCTCTTCGCAAGGAAATGAGCGGTAACCTTGGACTAAGAAGAACCAACTTCACGAGACTCTTTAAAAAAATATAAGAGAAATGAGAAATACAGTCTAAAAACACATTTTGGATTGTGGTGACAGAAACACATGAAATTTACATGCAACATAAGCAATTTAACAATTAGAAACCCACTGAACACTTGGATATAGTATCAGTAATCACTATATGTATATGTATTTAATCTTATTATTGATATTCATATTATTGACAAACCTAAAAAACATATATCTAATATAGGAATGAAAACAAGAGAAAAAATCACACCTTGTTTTAACAAGAGAATAATTTTCTATTGTTTTAACAATAGTCTCAACATGAAATTTCATGTCAACAAAAGTAGCAAACATCTTGGCGGTCCCGAGCTGTAACGAAGATAAAGGTGGATAAAACTTAAAGTTATCAATTTCATAAGTATTTCAATTAACATATTCGTCATCATAAACAACATCTTGCACATTATAATATATAATGTACAATTAAAAATGAGGAAGAGTCACTCCATAATTCAACTAGCAAAAAGTGTGGAATCGAGGGATACAAGTTTGAATAAACTAAATGTAATGTGCCTTTGCTTGCCATAAGCGGTGAGCAAAATACGTGCATTAATATTTTTGTTTCTTAAATTTTGCTATAATTGAACTAAAAAATCATATTACCCTTTAGCTTGGAAAATATTACATTTGATTGTCATTAGGAAGTTCTTTTTCAAAAACATTTAAAGCTACAAATATCTTAAGATATTGTATCTTTTTGATGGCATCTTATATATGAAATATGAAATGAATTTGAATGATATTAAAATGAGATGATTAAATATAAGATTAATATGTGAAACATTTCCGTATAAAGTTGTTTTCTCTATTAAAAGCATGGATTTTTTTACTTTGGTTTAATGATTTTTGGTGTTTGAATTTGTTTTAAGTTGATATTGTTGTTTATCATCTCTCCGTTTTATAATTCATGTTGCCTAAAGGAATCAATGATCTCTCACTTTTGCTGGTACTGGCGGTGAAGAAGTGACACTTCACAGTCTCCAAGCCTCTAAGGAGACTTTTTTTAGTCGAGATTTCAGAAATGAAATAAACAATTAAAAGACTTATGAGAGAAAACAGATCAAAAAAAAAATTCTTCATCGAGTTTTCATATGTCCTAGACTTAACTAACGACAATTCATTTAAGTCATGAATTTTTTTTAAAAAAATCATGAGAGAATTTGCTCCCTAAAATGGGTTAAATTTAATTTTTGTACCAAAAAAAAGAATTAAATTTTCATAGCCTCAAGTATCTACCATAAAACCATCTATGTAATATTATTCATATCAGTTGACTTTTATGTATTCATCTCAGTGGACTTTTCTATGTTGTTGGTTTAGAAAAGTTAAATTAAATAACGAAAGAAACGATTATATATATATATATATATATATATATTTATTTATTTGAATTTAAAGTTTATGATTACATCAATGGAATGGAAGACCTCAATGAATGATCATAAGGTGACTAACTTAGTTTATTATCTTTGAATTTATTTGTGTCAAAAATTTATACTACGAACCATTGTTTACTAATGTGAGTGCAATTGCGTACTCTTATCCCTGCACAATTGTCATTCAAGGAAGATTGTGGTATGTCTTACCTATTCTTCTCACGCCCTAGTTGGACAAGATCCTTTATTTTGTTTGTGTTTAACCATTTTATCATGATTTTTTCTGAATACATCTAGAATTCTCAAGAGATAGGCAGCACATTGGGTCTATCATTGTCAAAGGATATTAAGAATGCAATATCAGAATTTGTATACTCTGTTGCAAATTTGAACTAGGTACTTTAACTTGTTAAGCTTGGATGTACTTAGAATTATTGCATTTGTGTTAAATATTATGCTCATGGTCTTAGCGTATTACAATCATTCTTTTCATTTATTCATGTTAGCGTATGGATTTGTTGCGCCTTTCACACTTCTTCTCGTGAAGTTAAAACTATTTCGCGTTTTTCTTCCATTTAAGGTATTCATTTGTCTATTCATTATATCGGTTAATTTTTCAAATTTTTATATGCTTTTAACTTGTATGAATTTGAATTACATGAGGCTTACCTGGATCAAGCTGACAAAACATCTCTACCAAGTTCTTTGATGTTACTAGTACATGATAATATCATGTAAGGATCATTTTTTGATGATCCCATTTTGATATTTTTGTGTTTGGTTTATTGTTGATGCAGAAGTTATTTTCCGATATGGATAAAATTGGTTTCCTGCGATCAACCTTCTGCTTACTGCAGGCTATGGTGCACCATTACTTAATTTTCCATAGGAATATAAATCATCTCTTCAACAACCTCTGATTGATAACCTCATTTGTTTTTGAATAGGATTGTAGTGTTGGCTTTTCCCATTGCATCGGTGCATAACTCTCATGAGGCTATTTTATTGCACCCTTTTGCCTCGCTGCTCTACCATAGAAATTGGAGCAAAGTTATCAAATTTGCAAGAGAACATGAAAACTCAGTATCTGAATTTGCCCTTGAGGAATCTAAATCTTCAAAAAGAGATTTGATTCCTTAGAGGCCGAAGATCTTGCTGAAGCGGGTTTTAGAATTCACATATCTTATAAAGATACTCAACATGCTCTGACTGAAATGGAGGCTCTTCGTAAAGTCCTATACATGTACTCAAACTTTAAATTATCTGGTTAGAGGGTCTCACTGTAGCTTTACTTGTATTTGTACCCATTTGTCTCATCTTATCTTTGATTTAGTCACTAGTATAAAGAAATTTTGTCGTGAACATGTAAATGCAAAAATCAGATTACTCGTTTTGTATAGTTGTTTAACTTGGAATCAAATACTTTTTTCTCCATTGCTATATAATAATATTAATTTATGTATCCTCACACGATTCCATTTGACTAAACATTTGCTCCATTTCTATATAACTATAATGTTGTTAGTAATTTTGTGCAACCCGTTGCATTTTACTGTTTAGGTCTTCCAATCCTTCGTGGTGTGAAATAAGATACCGAAAATATTCAATTCATGTCTAAACTTCAAATCCTTCGAGATTTCTCCTGCTCAACTCAATTCTCCAACCTTAAGAACCCTTGTTTCTATCCAAGTTCTAGGGGAATTACACAACATTACCTTGGGGGTAAGCAAAGTATTCTACTCCAACTACTTCTCTCATTTATCTACCAAAGGCGATAGATATTACATCCACATAGGAGCGATTTTCTCATCGTTGAGGAGTTGTGAAAGCCGAAGAAGAAAGGGTTGAACAACAAGAAGTTGAGTAAAAAGTTTGTCTTCATGAATGTGGGGTTGATCTGGATTATCCCACATTATGACATTTCACTGGTAGGTTTAGGATATTCCTACTGAGTTACTTGTGGTTCATTGATCTCTTGGTTGACATATCTTTGTACTTGCGGACATTTCTTAACATTAATTGTTCATGGAGAGGAGTTTTTTCTTGAAGCGCGATAGACATATTCCGTTTCTCATTAGCCAAGAAGAATTGTGAGCAATCTGCTAACTAGGAGAGACTATAAGTCTTTTAAAGCTCAAGGATTATGTTACTGGTAAGTCAATGATATTTTATTTTCAAGTCCTTGAATCAAGTTTTTCTCTGGTATTCTTTTTATGTGAAGAAAGTATATATTTCTGAACGAATAAGGTTGTTTCGATTCGGAAGTATTTTAATGGGATGTTAGATTAAGAGCCTAGGAACACAAAAGACGTAACACAACTTTTGACTAAACTAGTCTAGAAATAGAGGTAGAAAGACCCATCAAATCGTAAAACTCAAATTGATCGGTTTTTTCTACAAGACTAACATAGTTTCACTGGTCTATGCAGGGTTTCAAATATGACCTCTTATAATCAAACAAGCTCTCAGATTAAATGATTTGTCTAATGAACACTCGATATAATTTAGTCCCTTTTTCTCTTGTTTTTTTTTGTCACAAAACTCATTTGTTAATCAACTAAGTTTCTGCGCGATTTCGCATGGGTTAAAGATAATTTTTGTATAAAATCAGAAGTATGATAGAACCAAATTTGGATTACTGAATCGAGTTAGGAACACATATAGCATATGCGAGGTCTCTACGTCGTGACTCATCACTTACCATCTTTGATATCTTTCGAGTTATTAATATATATGTTTGATGTTTAGAATCTTTTCACTTTTCATTTTCCTTTTTCATGCTTTTGTGTTTATCTAATCTTCACAATTTGCCAATGATCTTAGGACAACAACAATGACAGTTTCTCAACACAAATAATAATAATAAAATAAAGAAAAAATAAGAGAGGAATGATGAAAAACAGAGAATCGGTTTTTGGGAGAGAAAATTCGCGTTTCTTTGTAAAAAAATCCTCTTTAAAAATCATTTTCTCATAGGTTAAACAAAAAATAAAAATAAATATAATTATAAAAATTAAAATATGATTTTTTTTTTAATCTAATGATGATGTTCTTAGCTTTCTTTTTTTGCTAACAACTTTCAATTTAATAGCTCGTCCATTTATGTGAATAAAGCTATATTAAACAATGTACCTAAAAAAAGTAAAAAAAAAATGAATAGGTTTAAACTCACATATTTATAGATATAATAAACACTTGTGCAATTGCATATCATAATACAAATGCAACTTTTAAATCCTTGAGTTTACCGTATAACTGCATGAAAAATGTTGAATTCATGGGTCCCTCATATGGATAACACTTACTTAGATACAATGATTCTTTCGATAGTTAGGCCCATTTATACTATAAATCTACTTCAATTTTAACAATTGTACGATTTCAGTCTACAATCTTTTGCTCTCTCGGAAATGCTATTTTAATATTTCTGTTACAATATAGCCACCTAACCTTTAGTTTAACTATTATTCCATTTGATTATGCAATTGAATAAAAATTGAATTACAACAAGCACACTTGGACCAAATCAAATCAAATTACGTGCTTTTTGGCCAATCAATAATTCATCATCTCCAATCAGAAACGGGTCAATTCTTGTTTAGTATTTGTATAAGATCAATAGTATTATAGAGTCAAATTGCGATTAGCTCATCGAGTTATGAACACATATATGCAAATGTAACGTCTGTACGTCGTGACGTGACAGAGAGTGATCACTGATGAGCGCAGTAAAAGTCTTATCTCCACCAACCAAAGCATCAAGTTGTGTTTTTTTGGGTCCCACACCTAGGGAATCGAATGGACGTTGTCGTAACACGTGACAAGATCTTAAGGGTGTAAGAATCCGAATCAAATTCACCCAAAAAGCCCCCTAAATAAAAGAAAGCAGCTTTCGTCCACGCTCTCTCCAGCGAGTGTCCTCGTCTCTCTGCTCTCTTTTCGCCGCCGACTGTTAGCTTCCTCCGGCAATAGATCCGGAGCTTTTGTTTTCCTTTATTTGTAGCTGATTCTCTGCCGATCTTAACTCCGAAGACATGAACTCGGTTTTGCAAGTACAGTAAAAGATATCTGTTTTTCTCTCACAAAACTCAATCCTTTTTGTTTTCTCTCTGATGGGTTTCGTTGTGGAAGCTAATATGGGTTCTGCGATTTGATGGGTTTCCTTAGGGTTTTACAAAGTCACTCGCCATGACGTTTTTGTCGGAGATTGGCGACAAAACGTTTTTCGCTGCAGCTGTAAGTCCTCGTTCCGATGGTTTCAATGGATTCTGAAGCAGCTCTTTCTTGTAGCTTTTATATTGCGATTTTAGTTTCGTTTGTGTTTTGTTTTGGTCTAGAGAATCTGCCACTATCTCCTTGAGGGAGTAAGATACTTCTGTTTGTTATCTTGATTTGAAAGCCTTAATCTTTTTATCCTTTTTAATCAGATTTTGGCGATGCGTTATCCTAGGAGGCTTGTGTTAGCTGGTTGTCTCTCTGCTCTTATTGTAAGTTTCTCTTTTGAGTCCTTTTTGACTATTGGTTTTTGGTGACTTTTCTCTCTTCTAGATCATGAAAGCTTATGTCTTTGCTAATTCTTAGGTCATGACTATCCTCTCTGCTACTGTTGGATGGGCTGCTCCAAATTTGGTATATGCTATTGCTTTTGAACACAGTTTGTAGTTTGATATATAGTCTTTCTCATGAAATCTGTATTAACTAGAAACTAGCCTTTGTGTTCCACCTCACGGCATGAAGAAAACGTTTCTATCTTTTAGTGAAATGCTGATTCAAACACCCTCACTTGTAGATCTCTCGCAAATGGACCCATCACATAACAACATTGTTGTTCTTTGGTTTCGGTCTATGGTCTTTGTGGGATGGTTTCAAAGAAGGAGGAGGGTAATAATTCTTTTTATCAAATTTCGATGTCATGTGGATGAATATTTTACATCCAAGAAGTTGAGGTTATTTGATCCTCTACTTTGTTGGCAGGGGTTCGGAAGAATTGGCCGAAGTTGAAGCAGAGCTGGTTCGTTTCGTCTTTCTGCATGCTCTGCCTGTCACGTTTAGATTGATTTGTTTGTGGTTTAACGCTCTTGTGTTTTAATCATAGGATTCTGATTTGAAAGCTAATGGTAAATCTGCAAAAGACGGCAGTAAGGTATGGAACTAATTCAACAAGATCATGGCTTAGAATTGCATATGCTAAGTTTTCATAAAATCGTTTGTTGTCATTGTAGATTGAAGATGAAAACAAGAAGCAGAAAAGGCCGTTCCTCACGCAATTATTCTCTCCAATTTTTCTCAAGGTACTCAGAATTTCTTCTCAAAAGAGTAGACTTTCCTAAATTAGTTTCATATTTTTCACTCTATTTTTTGCAGGCGTTTTCGATCAATTTCTTTGGTGAATTTGGGGACAAGAGTCAGGTATAGCTCTCCTCTAACTTACGTGAATTGATTAATTCTAAATGATTCACATGCTCACCATAACTCTTTTTGTCTTAGCTCGCTACAATTGGTTTAGCTGCGGATGAAAATCCAGTAGGTGTGGTCCTTGGTGGAGCTGTGTAAGATACTTGTACTGCTACAATAATTATTTTGTGCCTGCATTAGAGAAACCATACTTGAATAAAATGTTTGCTTACCAATAATCTACTGCCTACACAGAGCACAGCTATTGTGCACCACTGCTGCTGTTATTGGAGGGAAGAGCTTAGCATCTCAGATATCCGAACGAATAGTAAGTATCTCTTCATTATCCCTTTCGAAGTTTGAGATAAAAACCGAAAAAGCTCGAAATCGTCTAATGTTGTAGGTTGCTCTTTCTGGTGGAATGCTTTTCATTATTTTCGGCATCCAATCGTTTCTTACTTCTGTTGAGGCCTAATTCAACTTCACTAAACCTTCTTTATGGTATTTATCCATGATCCTAAATTCCTAATATATTTCATCAAGTTCATTTACACCATAGTCTTCTCTGTCTTAACTTTATTGTTTTTTTTCTTTGTGAAAAAAAACTGTAGGTCCAAATAGATGAAGATGAAGAACATTAGTATCAATAGTTTCTTAGATATATCTATATTAGACGTTTACACAAGTCACTACAAAAAAATATCTGGAAAGTGAATATTGAAATGAGCTGAAGCAGCCATCACATCACACCTGAATAAAGTTTACGTATCAGTTCTTATTCCTCTCTCTTTCTAATATCGTGTTGATTTTGAAGTAGTATATTGTATGTGAATGCATATGGTAGGTTAATAGTATGCAAGAATTGATTCAACTTTGTATACAATATGGTTTTGGTGTAGAGTTAATTAGCAAACAGAAGATGAAAATTAGGAAATCGACAATTATGCGATTTATTAGTATTACCATCAAATAAGTTGAATTTGTTTTCTTTTAATTGTGTTGAATATGTACCTCACTTGAATGTTTCTAGAAATTTCAATTAAAAACACTAGTGTGTCGATCATCACAGATAGCAATTATCAGCCACAAAAGAAAAAAAAAATCTTAAAGAAGGTGAAACGTATGAAAGAAAAGAATCCTTGTGGAAAAAATTGCTGGATAAACATAAAAAATTAGAAAAGAAATAAAATGGTTTGGGAAATCTTATGTAACAAGAGCTGTCTTTTTTTTTTTGTCTTACGGCTGCTGTCTAAGGAAAGACAGCAGTAAGGTGTGGAGAAAGAAGATATGAGACGTCTTTTTTCACGTAAAAACTATCTTCCTTTTTTGTAACACTAGCTCAGTTCACTCTCTTTGAAACAGAAGCTTTGCCTTTTTGTAAAAGACAGTTTTAGTCACTGAAAAGACAATTTTAGCCACCGGAGATTATATCGTTTCTTTTCGGATTTATGAATATTTTTATTATCTTTCTGTTGTTAACAAATCTTTTAAAGAATCTTCAGGTTTTTTCCGGATTCAATAAAAATTTTGCTAGTGTTTCTTTAGGGTTTTTAAGTGTTCATCTTAAGTTTTTAGTGGCGGCTCATATCGTCTTGCGGTGTGGATTTCAAATATGAAGAGCTCTCTTGGTGAAGTGTTAAAATCCATGACGCTGGAAGAGGAGAAACCATTTGTACTGAAGAATTTGCCAAGGTACAGTTCTTGTGAAAGAAATGAAAAGAGTATCTTGGGGAGGCTTCCAAATCTGGAACTACAATCGATGAGAGATTTGAATTTTGAGAAGCCTAACCGATGGGGTATGAAAGGAAGAGTTCACGGTGTGGCACTATCGAAAGATAGGTTTCTATTCATATTCTCATCTATGGAAGACATGGAGAATGTCCTTAATAAAGGTGTTATTACGCAAGATTATTGGTGTGTTCACGCTGGAAAAGTGGGTTAAAGAACCACCGGATGGTTATTTGTAAATTTTACCATTATGGATTCGCTTGAGAAATATCCCTGTCAACTATCACACTGTTGTTACGTTTGAGGATGTAGTGGGTTTGATTGGAGAGGTTAAGGAAGTTGCTTGAGATCTAAACAAACCACAAAGCAGAGGATATGTTAGGGTTAAGATCCTTTTTAACGTGGACAAGCCGCTCAAAAATTTCAGAGAGGTTCAATTTCCCTGTGGGGAAATAGTCAAGATTCGTAACGAGTATGAAAAAATCAGAAAGAGATGTTATCATTGTCTACGGTTAACGCATGAAAAGATCAAATGTCCTTATAATTCTAATAACCAAAAGGTGGTTGCGACTGTTGAGTCGAAGAGTGGGGGGTCTCAAAGTTCACAAAACCGGGATGTCTTAGTGCTTGGGGGTCCGCTATATTGTGTTCTTACAGAGGAACAAGTGGGTTTTGATAAGCTGTTGGGCAAGAATCGTATTAACAAGGAAGTTCTAGATGAATTACAAGTGGCAAATGATACATAAAGAAATGCAAGACTTATGAGAATCAAGCAAACTATTAAAGACATGGAAGTTAAGACAAGTGATCAACGAACTTTCTTGCGGTTGGAAGCTTCTGTCTTAGTGACCAATGAAATGGATAAAGGGAAGGGGCTGGTCTTTGATTTTGAACCAAATCAGAGTACTCTGGTTAAAAATGATCAATTAATGGCATATGCTTTTAAAGCTTTTGATGGGGTCAAGGAGAAGAATGGGGTTGAACATTCTGATCAAAACTTTGTACTGCTTGCTTCACATGAAAATGGTTCTATGGGTTTTAGAGGAGGCTCATCTGAAGCTATCTCTTCCGGACCAACTCAAAGGTGAAAAAAAACACGTAATCGACCATGCTCTTGGAAAAGAAGAGGTCAAAAAGCTAGAGAAAAATCATCTCAGAATGATAGTAATGGTAGAATAGTTGAGAAGGTTAGTGAAGTTACAGCTAAGAGAAAAGATGGTGGCTTGGAAGGCACGCCTACAAAAATCCCCAAAAAAGCAGAAAATTCGGTGGCTCCCGAGGTGGAACCGCTGCAGATCCAATAGGTATTTTGAGTTGGAATTATCAAGGGATGGGGAATCCCGAGATAATTCGTCATTTGCGGGAGATGCGAAAAGAGCATTTTCCGGATATCTTATTCCTCATGGAGACGAAAAATACTTTGGATTTTTTGTTGGAAATTCAAGGTGGTTTAGACTACAACAATTTACGTACGGTGGAACCGGTTGGTAGGAGTGGAGGGCTTGCGGTGATGTGGAAACAATGTGTGGACATTTCTTTCTTGTATATTGATAAAAATGTGATTGATATGCATGTTAAGAAAGGGTTGACTAGTTGGTTTCTAACGTGTGTATATGGTGATCCGGTGGTGGCTCGAAGATCTTATGTTTTGGAGACACTCACTCGAATTGGGACTCTAAAGAAAGATCCATGAATTATGATTGGAGACTTTAATGATATTTTTCTAATAGTGATAAGTTTGGTGGTCCAAAAAAACATGCCTCGGCTTTTCGTGGTTTCCAAAATATAATTATGAATTGCGACATGCATGAGCTTGTGGGTTTGGGTAATGGTTTTACGTGGGGAGGGGGTTGGCGAAACAAACAATGGATTCAATGTAAGTTTGATCGTTGTTTTGCTAATTCGGCGTGGTTTAACCTTTTCCCACATGCTCAACAATTTTTCCAAGAGAGGATTGACTCAGATCATCGACCGGTTTTGGTGAAATTTATGTTGGATCAATAACCATTTCGAGGTCAATTTCGGTTTGATAAAAGATGAGTTGAAGATCCTTATGTTAAGGATATTGTGAAAGAGGAATGGGGGTCTGATTTTTTGGGTCAGAGAAGGGGCTCGATCATGGCATGTATTCATTCATCAAGAAGAAGAATAAGCAAGTGGAAAAGAGAAAAAACTGTTAATTCAACGTCTAAGATTAAAGCTTTACGGGAAGAGCTTGATGCGGAATATGCTGCTATGTATCCTTGTGCGTCCAGGATGTTTAACTTGAGAGCGAAGTTGGCAAAAGCATACCGTGATGAGGAATCATTTTGGAAGCAAAAAAGTAGAGAAAGATGGCTTAAAGGAAGTGATCGTAACTCAAAGTTTTTTCATGCCTCTGTTAAATCTAATAGAAAGAGATTGGCAATTGTTGTTTTGTTGGAAGAGAACAATTTGGAACATGTACGTGATAGTAAAAAGGGTGAAGTAGCGGAAAAAGTACTTTCAAAAATTGTTTTTGACGTCGAATCCGGTCTCAGTGCAGAATGTGTTTCATGACTTCCCTTGCAAGGTTGATGGTGTTATGAATAGGGATTAAACAAGGTTGATACATGACGATGAAATAAAATCAACAGCTTTTGCGATTAAGTGTGAAAGTGCTCCGGGGCCGGATGGTCTTACGCGAAAAATACCATCTTTTGGTTCCCAATACATGCGGTTCAAAGGGATTGAGGAGGTAGAGATGGTATCATGTCGAGAGAATATGCTTGATTCCCAAGATTCTGAATGCGAAAAAAATGAAAGATTAATTATAGACCTATTAGCTTGTGCTCGGTTCTGTACAATATAGTTTCGAAGGTTTTGGTTAATAGATTAAAGGCGCATTTGTAGAAAATTGTCTCACAAACTCAAACGGCGTTTGTGTGTAATCGGCTTATATCTAATAATATTTTGATGTCGAATGAGTTAGTCAATAACTTACAGACAATTTCTACAATATCCGAGGAGTATATGTTTATAAAAATGGATATGTCGAAGGCTTACGATATGGTTGAATGGAGATTTTTAGAGGAGATGTTGCTGGTTTTGGGGTTTGATAGGCTCTGGATCTCGTGGGTGATGGCTTGTGTGAAATTTGTCTCTTACTTGGTTTTGATTAACGGCCAACCTTTTGGTTTAATCAATCCAGAAAGAGGCTTACGTCAAGGAGACACGCTTACACCGTTCTTATTCGTTCTGTGCACGGAAGCTTTGGTGCACATTTTTCAGAGAGCATAGGCTAGAGAATCTCTTAATGGCATTCAATTTCAACGTAATGGTCTATCGATAAATCACTTACTCTTCGCCGATGATAGTTTGTTCATTTGTAAAGCGTCAAGTTACCAAAAGACGAATTTATGAGGTGCCTTGCTGTTTATGAATCCTTGTCGGATCAAATGATTAATATTGAGAAATCATCAATTACTTTTGGTGCTCTTGTTGTGGAAGATATACAGCTTTGGATAAGGAACAAAGCGGGCATTATGAATGCGGGAGGGATGGGCATGTATTTTGGTTTGTCTGAGTGTTTGGCTCGAAACAGCTTCTTTTGGGTTTTATAAAAGATCAATTGATCGAAAACTCAATGGTTGGTATGCTAAAAACCTCTCGCAAGGGGGTAAAAAAGTTCTTTTGAAATTTGTAGCTATGGCTTTGCCCATTTATGCTATGTCGTGTTATCGGCTTCCGGTGGATTTATGCAAAAAGATGATGAGTGCAATGATGGATTATTGGTGGAATGGAGGAGTTGATCAAAAGAAGACTCATTGGATTAGTGTGGATAAGTTGTTGTTACCGAAAGACAAAGGTGGGATTGGATTCAAAGATCTTTTGTGCATTGACCAGGCATTGTTAGCTAAACACTCATGGAGGATGATGATGGAACAGGAGAGCTTGCTCACTAGATTCTTTCAAAGCAGGTATTTTGCAAATGGTGATATTCTCACATCTCCAAGGGGACATAAGCCATCATATGCGTGGAAAAGTGTTCGTTTTGGAAGAGAGTTGTTATTGAAAGGTTTAAAGAGGGTGATTGGAAATGGGAGTGATACTCGCTTATGGATGAATGAATAACTTTTCAATAAAGGCCCGAGATGTCCTAGAAGTTTAAACTTAGATGTGGATTTATCTCGAATGGTGTCATCAGTGATTGACCAAAGAACCAGAGGTTGGAATATGATGAGCTTACATTAACTTTTTGATCTGAGAGATGTTGCTCTTATCATTAAAACTCGACCAGCAGCAGCGTTGATGCGAGATTCTTATTGCTGGTCACAAACAAGACAAGGTGTGTATTCAGTGAATTTTGGTTATGAGTTAGCTGTGAGAGCTAAACATGATCAAATATTTAAGGAGGTGGATCAAGGCCCTTCCTTGAATGATTTGTTTGTTAAGTGTTGGAAGGTTCCAGTCTCTCTTAAAGTTCAACTATTTCTTTGGAGGGTTTTAAAAGGGGCACTTCCAGTTACAGAGCAGCTTAGAAAAAAAAATTTGGAAGTGCAAGGTGGATGTTTGTTTTGTGATTGCCCGGAAGAGTCGATCAACCATATTCTTTTTATGTGTCCAGTAGCTAGACAAGCATGGGCTTTGGCTAATGTTCCGATTTCGTTAAATGGTTTTGGTGGCTCTGTGTTTGCTAATATTTGTCATCTATTGAATCTGTCGAAGAGAGCAAATCTTCATGAGGAAGTTAAAAGCGTTTCTTCATGGTTACTTTAGCGATTATGGAAGAATAGAAATAAAAAAAAAACTTTTTGATGGTGTTAGTTTCAATGCTCAGGAATCCGTGAGGAAAGCGCTGGAAGATATGTATCAATGGTCTCATGCTCAAAGGGAGGAGGAACAAGAGGCCAAAGGGGTTAATGATCAACAGATTAGTGACAAATGGGAAAGACCAGATCAAGGGGTTTTTAAATGTAACATTATTTGTGCATATTCATCCAGAACTCAACTTGTTGGAGCTTCGTGGGTTCTAACGGATAGTCGAGGTGTGGTGGTTAATCATAGTTGGAGGGCTTATGTGAATGGGGTTTCCTTGATTGCTGCGAAATTTCTATATTGGGAATGGGCTCTTGAAAGTATGGATAGTATGAGGATACGAAATGTGATCTTTAGTGCTTTTATGCCGGAGGTTATTCAACCCTTGTATAAGTCTAGGGAGTGTTCGGCGTTTGCAGTGGCGAACTTACCTTATGGGTAGAGGGTTCAAATGACACCCCATTAATTTTATAAATTGAATATGTAAACTTAAAACAAAGAGATAAATCAGCAGAAATGGTAAGGTGGTTAGTGTATTTAACCCCCAAACATAGGTTCAATTCCCTTTGGTGTCAATTTTTTACCAATATTTGTTTGGTTTTGACCCCAGTAAAATATTTTTCTAGGTCCGCCATTGGGCGTTTGTAAGCTATTTATCGAAGCTTGGACGTTATACTCAAGGCAAAGAAGGATGAATTATGTTGGATGAAAAACCTCAATGTAATCAGGGAGTTTGCAATCGTATGTGGCTAGAAGAAAGTCGATTTGGTTAAATGAGTTTTTTGAAAAGGAGAAAATGGATGCCTTGATGTAAACACTCTTCTTGTTTGTTCAGGGTTGGAGCTGAAGTTTGGAGAAGAACTTTGATGGTGGTTACTTGCTGTGGAAGAAAGAGGCGTCTTTGCTGTTTTGCTTTTGTGTTTTATATTTTAACTCTGTTTTCTCTGTATTACTTTTCAATCAAACGAGAAAAAAAAAAGAAAAAAAAACCAAAAAAACGAGAAGAAAACACGCAAATATCCAAAGTTGATATTTGTCCAAGTTTTGATTATCCACACATAGACAAGCCAACTACGAACTTTTTCGATTGGGCAGAATAACTCAACTAACCGAAATTAGACAAAGATCCGAATATACCACGGTTGCGGTTTTTAAAATCTGAACCGAACCAAACAAAATGGTATCTGTCTTCTAATAACCGGAATAACCCTAGTTAGGAGATATATTTTGTTCTCGTAAGATGAAGTCATATCTAATCAACACAATATCTTCATGCGTATTAATAAAGTTCGTAAATTAAAAATCCCTAACCAAAAGTTGTTACGAAAGTAATCACCCATTCTAGAAACAATTAACTGAAAAGTAAAATAGTCCAAAAATTATGTAAGTCGTCATTCTCCTATATATACATCTTGCTATGAGGTGCAAATACTCTTTGTTTTAGATATTGCCGATAGAGTTGTTAATGCAGGCTAGTCTGCCCATTTAGCATGTTTTGCTGTTGATTCGTTTTTTAGCGGGTTATGGTGAACCCACATATTAAAACTCGCAGTCCTGAATATGATAATTCTAATCCGCACCGTTATATGATCGCGGGCTTTGCGGTGTGTTCATGGACACATACGTAATTATCGACTTTGTCATAATATATATTAGTTAATTGATATTTCAAAATTTTAAAGCCAACAAAATATCATACAACTCTTAGAACTTTAAAAGAGAGGATTGGTAAATTAGAGTCACAACTGAAATAGCCATAACGTAGTGAAAACATCAATGCATGAAATCATAGTTTAAAAACCACATATAAAATAATCTTTTAAAAACCATAAAACAAATCGTGCGTAGTGAATGTAATGAATATATTTTGACTCATGAAATATGCTTGTCAGTCATAGAGAATTGTTGTTTTGCTATTGCGTTTCTTTTTAAAATTTGTTTCTAGAGTTTGAATAAAGATACAAAGATATAACACTATTTAACTTTTTAATCATGTTTTAATTTAATTAAATTAGTTTTTGTTTTTCTTACCATGCCGCGGTCTAAATCCGTTGACCACGCGTTAAAAGCTTATTAACATGCAGTCTATAATGCACTAATCCGCGAAATCCACATTTTTTTATGTAAAAAGATATAGTCTTAATCCGCCCCATAGCTGAACAAAATTGAATTAACAATATGTCATTGACGATCAATGTGGAAATAACAACAATATGTTTTTTTATTGAATAGTCTAGCAGATTATATAATTCTCTTTAACTCGATAGCTAGGCAGCCCATTGCATATATGGTTTTATTCCTACATTTATATATAATTAGATGATCGAATGATCAATAGAATAGTGTATAAAAACTATCGATTAAGCGTAGAAACTATAAGTAGAAGAATCGGCAATGATGTTCCTTAGTCCTCCAATTGTTGACGCCAACATTATGAACATTCCTACGATAATGGAAACCTGCCAAATATATAATATTAGAACTTAAATAAAAAAGATAGATAGATAAAGTATCCTACATATTTTTCATGTTTTTGTTATGTTAAAGGACTTTGTTCATCTTCAAAAGAACGACAAATAATGTAAATAAAGATGTTTAATTACCCAATTGACCAACCATGTGATGCTGAATCTCTTTGGTTTCTTGATGATAAGCCACATTATACAAGGGAGCTACGGATGCGTGAGTAACAAGATTATTAATCACTTAAGCTTTATCATAACAGTGGACTCATATAAAAAGCACGAATTGAAATGTAGTTACTTAAATAAAAAAAAAAATATTTGAAATGTGAGAAAATATTGAAGAAGGAAAGGAAAGTAGACTTACAAAGAAGGAAGTGGGTGCAAAGCCAAATCCTCCAAAGAATCCTAGAAGGTCTCCAAAGAAGGGGAAAGTCACTCCAACAAACAATGTAAATGCTGCAATTCCATTCACAAAATATTCAATTTATAAATTAAATTCTTTTTCTTTTGGTTATATACTTATATAACATAGATTTTAAATTTAGACATGCATGTATCTTTATATATCATGGTGAACAATATATTGTTAAGTGAATAAAGTCTTACCGACATAAGTAGTTCGAGTGAAAAACCTCAAAACAACTCCGTGCTTAAAACCGAATTTGTTAACCATAATTCTCTCCAAAAGATCAAAGACAGGCATAGCAAACACTTGGTAGCTACCAATGACATGGACAACAACCATTAGATTAGCAGAAGCAATAAGCCAAACTGGTCTCTGTAAGTTCACCAGCACATTGTCGTCTACGTCTTGACCAAATGCCCAATAGCAGATTAGAGCCACCGGAAAATAGCAAACGGCGTTCACCAAGTAAGCTCCGATCACGCCACGCCACATGGGCTCCTTCGATGGTCTCTCAGGAGTCGAAGGCATTGTGGCTTGAATCTCTAGAGCCACGGCGTGACCCGCGAAAGCGAATGAGATCTGACCTAACGCATTGAAAACTCGGAATATGAAGTCACTTGGATTCGTTGCCTTGTAGGCGTAGCTCACGTCAGGTGTTTTCCCATGTGAGATACTTCCTGCCCACGCTATCGTAGAGTAGCTATATACATAAACATAAATATCACAATTTTTTATTATACTTTACCAAATTAATTAATTATAATAATAATTGTATTTGTAGAGATCCATTAACTTTAAACAAAATGTAGACGGAATATCATTCTAGCCGGTCAATGATTTTGGCCACTATAAATTGGTGCACTTTTTATATACGTAAGTTTTTTTTTTTGATTTTCATATACGTAAGTTTTTGTTACGAGTTAATGTAATTTTATGTCAATTTTTTCAAATTTAAGGACAAAAATAACAACATCCAATTGTTACATTAGTTTACTAATTTAAAATATTTTATTCATATTCAAAATTCAAAAACATAGTTTGAAGTTGTATAAATCAGACGACATATATATAATGATATACCGTAAGCGTTTTCTATTTGTAAGTTCATGTACTTTCATGCCATTTCGTCCAAAAAAAGAGTGAAAGATACATATGTAACAACATAGTAACATACAAATCAAAATATTAAAATGATAAATGTGATGATATAAAGGTACAAAATGATGAGAGTGACCTGAGGGACATGACGGCGGCTGCCAAGGAGACGCCGGCGACGGAGTTGAAGTTAGGGAGCTGAGAGAGGAGGAAGTGGACCCCACTAAAGGCGAGGATCCAATACGACTGTCGTACGGGAGTGCAGGTGGAGCACGTGATGTCCACGAACTGTTTCAAGCACTTACCACCCGTTACCATGTACACTATGTTGCACCCGACCTGAACGATCAGCTGCTGCGGGAGGACGATCCATGGGCCGAGTTTCGGACCGAAAGCGTATCTGCCTAGATCGATGTAGCGGTCAAACCGAGTTCCGGGTACACACTCATGTAGCTGCACCATTTGCCACATCGTGTTTAAGGTCAGTCCCCATGTTAGAGCCAACATCAATGTCCCTGGTCCCCTGTTTCCACCACACTATCACTTTACTTTTTTCTATTTTATAAACCAACAAAAAAAAATTTGCATTTTGCATTTCTTTTTACATTTTCTACTAATCTTCTTTTATCTGAATTTTCTTTTGCAACTATTTCAAAATTATCAGCCTAAAGTGTATTTTGCTTGCTTTCCTTTTTTTTTGCATGTTCTATGAATCTTATCTACTTGTATCCGAATTTAATCACAATTAGAGTTTTGACCCGTGCAACCGCGCGGTTTTTTTTTAAAATAATTTTAGATATTATTAATCATGTTTAGATTTTTCGAGTATCGGGTTTATAATTTTCGGTTATTTCGGATTCGGGTTCAGATTCAAAATTTTTAGAATTTTCAGTTATATCGAATTCTGGATTCGGTTTAGATTTGAGATTTTCGAACTTTCAGATTTTCTCGGATACTCGAATTGGTTCATTTCGGATAATATATAATTTCCAAAATACCGTGAAACAAAACCCGTTAGAATATTTAAAAAAAAATCAGATGACTAAAATTAAATTTTTATAGTTTATATAAATTATTTATAAATTTTATCGTTTTACAATTTCTTTTAAATTTTTGTAACAAATTTTATTTAGAAAATAATAATATTGTAATAT